>JANRMT010062842.1:1056330-1187753 GCA_026402145.1 Polypterus bichir lapradei | reverse complement strand
ATATATATATATATATATATATATGACAGCAACACTCATCACTCACAACAGTGACAAAACAATTACATTGACAATCATGTTACGTTATTTTCAAAATGTTTCCTTTTCTTTTTCATTGCTTCTTTAACACACTACTTCTCCGCTGCGAAGCGCGGGTATTTTGCTAGTGTTTAAATATAATTCATTTCTACCAGAAAAATTTTTTTCCATTTCGGTAGTTGATGACAATGATTTCATTTATTACATTTTATTGTGTTGCTTTCCAAATGGGAGACTTTGTTTTCCTCTCTTTCATTATCAATTTGCTATAACTCAATCACAGTAATATATATTTAACCCAGGAGAGACAAGAGCTTATCTTAACATCATGAAATGTATGGCTGGAACCAGGCCTGAATAGGACCTCACTGTAGTACTTATGCATTCACATTGTCACTGATATTTGGCAAGTACCGATATAGATCCTATAAAACTAAATTATAAACTAGGGTCTTTAGCTTTTAACAATAGTATGTTGAGGTGACCATGTACTCCGATTAGGAAAATGTGGGTGGAAGAGCAACTTGTAAACTCCCCAAACACCTTACCCCAGACCTGTGGAGCTGTGTGTCAGATACACTAATCACCGTTCTATCAGAGAATCGTAGTTATTAGATAATTATGGCAATTGCAAGGATTTTTGTTGCAATTAATTTTCAATTTTACAAGTGCTTTAAACCTGTAGTCAGCAAAAAAAAAATTGCTGCACAAAAATAAATTGTTCTCTCTTGTACTGATTGCTGGAGTATTTTTTAAACTAATTTTTTTAATCCCCTAGACCACAGGTGTCGAACTCCAAGCCTGGAGGGCCGCAGTGGCTGCAGGTTTTCATTCTAACCCTTTTCCTAATCAGTGCCCAGTTCTCACTGCTAATTAATTTCTTTTCCCTTCATTTTAATAGCCCTGTTTTTAAAGATTCAGCCCTCTGAATAAATTCTTTTCTTCATTAAATGACAACCAAACAGAAATGAGATGTGAAACAAGCCAACAGTTGACCAGCTAAATTGGGGCTTCAAATGCCAACCAATTTCATTTCAACCAATTTCTTAATGAGAAGCTGATTCTTGCTGTTAATTAACCTCATTATTTAACTCCATGGCTTGTTGCTGCTCTCATTCTGCCAGAGCAGACATTTCCAAAACTATTGATTTTCTGTATTTTCTAAGCACAATGTCAAAATGTTTCGGTGACCTGAGTGATCAACCTTACTGAGACCTCCACCTTTCTTTTAAGATATTGTGTGATGGGCACAAGTGAGCTGGTCATGTGGTGGCTCATTTTGGGTCTCATTATTGTTTGTCTACTAATTAAGGAAAAAGAAACAACTAAGGGGCCCGAGTTAAGTCAGTTAAGACAAAGGCAAATGAAGTTAATTAGCAGCAGTAACAGGTCACTAATGAAGAAGATGGTTAGAGTGAAAACCTGCAGCAACTGCGGCCCTCCAGGACTGGAGTTTGATACCCCTGCCCTAGACTTTTATCCTAGCCATCCTCAATATCTTCACCTTAGTCAATAACTTTACCCTTACCACTTTAATGCAAATGTCATCAGATAATTTCTTTTAATTACAGTTGTAATGGTTTATTAACAGGACAGAAGAGATTAATCCTCATAGGGATAAGAAGCACAAAACAGATTAACTCCAGCTTAATCATGTATATTCTTCAGATGACTATAGACGAATATAGTTATGAATCAAAGTGAAAATGGAATCAATTGTTGGATTTGTTATTTACTTTCTCAAGTATAAAAAAATGATGCAAAATATAAAGTATATATAATAATGTATAATTATAACAGAACATAGAGATGATACAGGGTTTATTTTAAAAGTTTGGATAAACTGCTGCAGTGTTATTCAAAACACAACATGCATGTAAAAGTTTTCTTTTTTTAATGTAGTAACTTTCAATTGCAGATCGTTTTGCTATCTCCTATGAATATATCTTTTGCTTACAATTTTTCTTGTTCATATAAAATATTTGAAATGTTTCTGTACTTGCTTGTAGACTAGAAAACTGTTCATCATTGTTCAGATTCTATGTTCTATTCCACAAACAACACAACTCATTATTCAAATGTTTTAAATTGTTATATATTATGTGTACCCACGACTTATATTAGGACTACTTGTTTGGCAAACACTTGCTATAGTACATAGTACATTGGTGACAGTGGCCATGTCTTATTTAATTTCACTTTGTCACCAAAAATGTACTGTTTTCTTCATCTCTTTTTTCAACAACTCCACCAGCTATAATTTACAGTACTGTAATTAATGACTAGACACTCTTAGCAATTCTAAGTATGCTTATTTCTCTCTTAATTGTTGTAAAAAGCTGCAATTGTCCATCCTAATTATTTTCTAATGATATGCATTAATGTGCTAAATAGATAATAATGGGAGTAGCACATTGGCATGACTAGTGATAGTGTATACAGTAACAGCTCTTGTCCTTTCTTCGATTTTCTAACACTTTGTTTGCAAAGTCTGTATAGGCATTTATATAACTTTTTTTTAGTCCAAATGTCTAAAGTTTAGGTCATTTGAAACAGGTGGAGTAGCTCAATGAGAATCTCATGTGTAGTATTTTGTTGCTTCTGATCTCAGCTGAAATAGATCATTTTTACTTATGATCTGTAGTATTATTGATTATTGATAGAAAAATAATAAATGGGCATTTGTAATAAAGATAGAGGGCACAGAGTTTTATATTCTGAGTCTATGTATATAAAGCTGATCTACCCATTGCGAATGCTTCAAAAAACATCATTCCTAACAGTAAGTGCCCAGCAGTTTATTTAGATAGCAATTTAGTTTGCTACATATGGTGCAATACTCATGAATGTAATTGAGGGCTATAGAAGTAAGCCATATACAAAAACAAAAGCCTTGTTCCTTACTAAACCTAAATACACCAATGTTTGTTCCTTTCCATAAAATGTGGTAATTCATTGCTAGAGCCACACATAAAGCTGTAACTGCTCCCTAGGACAACAATTATGAAGAAGTACCAGCTCAATACACAATGTTGATAGGGACTTATCTCCTTAGATATCTCTCTTTACTATGAGTTCCCAATCAAAATAATCTAATCAGAGGGCTACACCTCAACCTGCTTTGCATAACCTGAACTAACTCACCATACTTCAACTCTAATGATATTACACATATGATATTTTAATAAATGTTAGATATATTTTGCAAAAATTAATACCGATCACAAATTTTATTAATGATTAGGCAAAAATTTCCTTTGTACAGTTTTCTTTCATACAGGAACAGTAGTGGCCAAAGGATGCTGGACAGTCCAAATTATAAATGTTATGTTATTATGAAGAGAGAGTAAGTACATCCTTCTGCCTCTGAAGTGTTTTCATGTATTAGAGTATGCATTTGGTGTCCATGTTGGTATCCTGATGGTCAATGTCTGCACAAAGTACATAATATGAAACAGCACATTCCACTTAACTACTGCTCAACTTCTTGGGCAGTGTATGTTGCAATTATTTTATACTTATGTGGGAAGTCAGAAATTAATATATGGCAAGTAGGCAGCTGAAACTCTAAAAAAGTGATAGCAGTGATGAAAAATAACGTCAGTGGGACAGCTAGTATGTATATATATATGTATATACAGTATATATATGTATGTATTTATCAATAAAGATGAAGACAGTATATACACTATTCAGAAAGGTAAATATCAGGGTAATGCTGTGGACTGTGCTGCAGATTGTAACAGTTGGCAGATAATTTACAATTGGTCTCTGTTTATTTATGAAGTAGACATGAACAAGGATATGATGGCTTTAGGCTGAAGATATTTGGAAATGTATAGGTTTTTCTCGGTGCTTATGATGCTTTCCCACACTAAAACAGTTCTCACTTTGTGCCACACAGTAGCAGGGCAAATGTAAATGCATCTTCTCTTATGATTTGCTATGCCTATTTCCTCAAAAAAAAAAGATCTGTAGTACGGGAGAAATCCACAGGGCAGAGCTGGCAGTTGTGAGCTATTTCCAATTCTAGCAACTGAAAAGATGGAAAATGCAACACTTGTTCTATTTGATAAAAATGCAAAGAAGCAACCCTGACCGATTTGGCTTCTTCAATGAAAGCAGAGGCATCTCAAGTAAAGCTTCATTTGGCTTACAGAAAGCCTTATATTTCTTAAAAAGCTGCAGTGCTTCACATAACATTTAATATCAACAACAGAATCAAACTACATCCTGCATAAAGGACCAGCTGTACTGCTCTGGGCCAAAGTCCAAACAAATTTGTAGACACACCCGTAAATAAACATAAAATGACACTTTTACTGGCAGAGCAAACAGCCTTATGTGTATTATTTACTACAGTATTTTCAAAGCAAAGAAAAAAGTGCACAACATAAAGTCCACTCATCCATTTTTCTCAACCGATTTGTTGCATTATATGGTCAGAGAGGAGGAGAGAATATGTCAGCAGCATCGGTTGTATTTGTACCTCTCATATCACATATATTTACAGTATAATCTAAGCAATTAACCTATGATGCATATCTTTGGAATTTAAGAATATGCAAGAGTAACTTGAGGGTAAGGTGCAAACTCCACACAACTTTCAAAAGAACAAAAGAAAATAACAGAACCCAGTTATTCTGTTTTAAAAATCAGGTGTGTACTCATGGACACTGACATTTTTATAACATTAACATGATAACTTCATCATGTGCGTCATAATATAGTAACGCATCACGTTGACAGGCAAAATGGTGGAACCCATTACAGAAAATGGCAGCACCATGACACAAATTGGCCGCAGAAAAACTTCATCAAAACGTCTTCTTCTTCTTTTCGCTGCTCCCGTTAGGGGTTGCCACAGCAGAAAATCTTCTTCCATATCTTTCTGTCCTCTGCATCTTGTTCTGTTACACCCATCACCTGTATGTCCTTTCTCACCACATCCATAAACCTTCGCTTAGGCCTTCCTCTTTTCCTCTTACCTGGCAGCTCTATCCTTAGCATCCTTCTCCCAATATACCCAGCATCTCTCCTCTGCACATGTCCAAACCAACACAATCTCGCTTCTCTGACTTTGTCTCCCAACCGGCCAACTTGAGCTGACCTTCTAATGTACTAATCTCTAATCCTATCCATCCTCGTCACACCCAGTGCAAATCTTAGCATCTTTAACTGTGCCACCTCCAGCTCTGTCTCCTGCTTTCTGGTCAGTGCCACCGTCTCCAACCCATATAACATAGCTGGTCTCACTACCATCCTGTAGACCTTCCCTTTCACTCTTTCTGATACCCGTTTGTCACAAATTACTCCTGACACTTTTCTCCACCCATTCCACCCTGCCAGCACTCTCTTCTTCACTTCTCTTCCACAATCTCCATTACTCTGTACTGTTGATCCGAAGTATTTTAACTCATCCTCCTTCGCCAACTGTACTCCCTGCATCCTCACCATTCCACTGACCTCCCTCTCATTTACAGACATGTATTCTGTCTTGTTCCTACTGACCTTCATTCCTCTCCTCTCTAGAGCATATCTCCACCTCTCCAGGGTCTCCTCAACCTGCTCCCTACTATCACTACAGATCACAATGTCATCAGCAAATATCATAGTCCACGAGGACTCCTGTCTAATCTCGTCTGTCAACCTGTCCATTACCATTGCAAACAAGAAAGGGCTCAGAGTTGATCCCTGATGTAATCCCACCTCCACGTTGAATTCATCCGTCGCTTTTACCGCAGACCTTACCACAGTCACACTTCCCTCGTACATATCCTGTACAACTCTTATGTACTTCTCTGCTACTCCCGACTTCTTCATACAATACCACAGCTCCTCTCGAGGCACCCTGTCATATGATTTTTCCAGGTCCACAAAGATGCAATGCAACACCTTCTGGCCGTCTCTGAACTCCTCCATCAACATCCTCAGAGCAAACATTGCCTCTGTGGTGCTCTTTCTTGGCATGAAACCATACTGCTGCTCACTAGTCATCACCTCACTTCTTAACCAAGCTTCCACTACTCTTTCCCATAACTTCATGCTGTGGCTCATAAATTTTATTCCCCTGTAGTTACTGCAGTCCTGCACATCCCCCTTATTTTTAAATATCGGCACCAGTACACTTCTTCTCCACTCCTCAGGCATCCTCTCACTTGCCAAGATTCCATTAAACAATCTGGTTAAAAACTCCACTGCTATCTCTCCTAAACACCTCCATGCTTCCGTAGGTATGTCATCTGGACCAACGGCTTTTCCATCTTTCATACTCTTCATACCTGTCTTTACTTCCTCCTCGCTAATCCGTTGCACTTCCTGATTCACTGTCTCCACATCATCCAGCCTCTTCTCTCTCTCGTTCTTGTAAATTTATCAGCCTCTCAAAGTACTCTTTCTATCTGCTAAACACACTCTCCTGGCTTGTGAGTACGTTTCCATCTTTATCCTTTATCACCCTAACCTACTGCACATCTTTCCCAGCTCGGTCCCTCTGTTTAGCCAATTGGTACAGGTCCTTTTCTCCCTCTTTAGTGTCCAACCTCTCATACAACTCATCAAACGCCTTTTCTTTAGCCTTCATCACCTCTCTCTTCACCTTGCGCCTTATCTCCTTGTACTCTTGTCTACTTTCTGCATCTCTCTGACTATCCCACTTCTTCTTTGCCATCCTCGTCCTCTGTATACTCTCCTGTACTTCCTCATTCCACCACCAGGTTTCCTTTTCCTCCTTCCTCTTTCCAGATGTCATGTCATGCACCCTTCTTGCTGTCACCCTTACTACATCTGCTGTAGTTTCCCAGCTGTCTGGTAACTCTTCACTGCCACTGAGTGCCTGTCTCACCTCCTCCCTAAACTCAACCTTGCAGCCTTCCTTTTTCAACTTCCACAATTTGATCCTTGGCTCTGCCCTCACTCTCTTCCTCTTCTTGATCTCCAACGTCATCCTACAGACCACCATCCTGTGCTGCTTAACTACACTTTCCCCTGCCACCACTTTGCAGTCTTCAATCTCCTTCAGATCAGCTCTTCTGCATAGGATGTAATCTACCTGTGTGCATCTTCTTCCACTCTTCTACGTAACCCTATGTTCCTCCCTCTTCTTAAAATATGTATTCACTACAGCCATGTCCATCCTTTTGGCAAAATCCACTATCCTCTGACCTTCTTCATTCTTCTCCTTGACACCATATCTACCCATCACCTCCTCGTCTCCACTGTTCCCTTCACCAACATGCGCATGAAATCCACTCCAATCAGCACTTTCTGTCCCTTGGGTACACTGTTCATCACTTCATCCAACTCACTCCAAAAATCTTGTTTCTCATCTATTGCACCCCAACTTGCGGTGCATATGCACTAACAATATTCATCATCACACCTCCAATTTCCAACTTCATAATCATTACTCTGCCTGACACTCTTTTCACCTCCAAAACCCTCTTGACATACAGTTCCTTCAGAATAACTCCTACCCCATTTCTCCTCCCATCCACACCATGATAGAAAAATGCATCAGGAAAAAGCATGTCCTTATTGGAATGTTTAGACCATATAGTTTGCTTCTATGTGCCTGTGCTTATAATATTCTAAGTGCAGTTTTGTATATGGTAACCAGAGCCTCCTGGTCAAACTTTTGCTGAGTAATAATCTGATGCTTCAGAAAAAATAAAAACTGAGGAAGGGGAGAAAAAACAAAGTAAGAAAAAGGTATGTTCAATTGTTAACAAACTGAAAGTTTTTTTTACTAAGAGGACTTTATCTCGGGGTATGAAGTAAAGATTAAACTTGTGCTCCACCTTAAACCCAATCACACGGGAATTTTTCTCTAAATTGATAAATTGAGATTTACTTAGTAATATTCATATATACACATAGTATCTTATGCCAAATTAATTTTATTCTTCTTTGGAATGCTGTCTCTTCCTCACTTCAGCTAGTGACTTCTATATTTTGGACTGCTCCTTAGATCCTTATTTACAACTTAAACCTCATTAAAATTCCAAAGAGGACAGATGAGAATGTTATCATGGTATATATCTTAAAAAGCAGACCTACTGCCCATTTCTTATTTACCTTGTTATATTCCTGAAATTCTAACTTCATTATTTGACAATAAATATAATAGAATATATCTGCCTGTGTGTTAGCTTCTTCCCTTCTAACTTTGTCTGACACCTCTGCAGGATACATCATTTCTCATTAGGACAGATCACTTCTCCTGTGGTTACACCATTCCAGAGCTCATTGTAGCACTTTGCTGTAGGATCCAGCTTGACCTCCTCATACACTGAACTTATAATTTGCTCATCCTCCACACTATGTCTGCCCTGCTTGTGTGTCCATTCCCAGCTGCTGTATTTATTTTTCCATTTTCCAGTGCTGGCCAGTATTAACATATTCTTTGATATTCATCTTAATAAAAATTGATGAATTAGGGAAAGCTATGATCATTTTTTTTTTGCACAGATTGCTAATTATGAAAAGTGGACTAAAAATATTTCGCTGATAAGGGTGAATTCAGGCATGGTTTACCAAAAAGATACAAATCCAGCTCTTAAATGCTGCAACATCAGTTAGTTTTCTTTCCTGTCGTAAATTCTCAGTAAACTTTATTATTTGATAAATATTTTATTTCTGTTAAGTCCCAACTGAAATATTAATATATCCTTCTATTTATTTAGTTAACTGATTTTTCTGTGACAGGTCTAGGGAGATCTGGAGCCTATTCAGCAGCACTGAGCACAGTAAACACCCTTGGGTGGGACATCAATCCATTGTAGGCCATATCTTAAGAACGTAGGAGAAAACTGGAGTATGCAGAATAAAACCTGTTTTTTACAGCTTAAAGGTATTGGAAATTTTGGATACTTTCTAAATATGGAGAATCCTGGCAAATTAATTTGTGCATTTATTTCTAGTAGAGTTGACTAATGCAATGCGCTATTTACAGAATGTTCAAACAGGGTTCACTAAATTCTATGGCAGGTATGACCACATAACTTATGTTCTTAAGTTGTGACACTGGCTTTCAAAATCCTCAATGGCCAAGGCTATACTTAATTATCAGGCCTTATCATTACATTCAAACCAGCACAGGCAAAACAATTTCAAGATCCCAGCCTACTAAAGATTCAAAGGCTTAACAAAATAAAAGTTGGAAGTTGAGCTGATAGCTACAGGGCCTTAAGCTATGTAATGATCAGCCTGTTTATGTGGCAGTTAACCCATTGGTCTTTGTTTTTAATTCCAGGCTGAAGACTCACTAATTTAACCTAGCATACCCTGATTAGAGCTTCTGATTAGCTGTAAATATTGCATCTTTATCAAATTTCACCTTATGTTATTTTCAGGAATCTAAGCAAAAAGGATTGACTAGCTTTTTGGGCTAAGTGACCTATCATAACATTATAGCAACGTCTACAAAATACAGTATATACTGTACATGTACATTGCTAATAAAAAGTATTCAAATAAAAAGGCTCTTTAACACCAAATTGAAAAATGATTTCTGCATAAGAACATAAGAAATTTGAAAAATGAGAGGAGACTTTTGAGTCCATGACACTTGTTTTTTAGCTAATAGCAAAACTATCCCAGTAAAGTGCAAAGTGATGCATATTAATTGCAAAAAACTAACACAAAATAGGTTATTGCAAGTATAGTGTAGTATAGTACAGTATAGTATAGTATAATATGGCAAAACGTTAAACTTAAATCATCACTGGTCCAGCAAATTGGTTGTAGAAGTCATATAATTTGTTAAATGAAGATCACCAGTATGGAGTTTCAACTAACTGTACTACAAATGTAGCTGTATGTGGAAGGTCCACCTTGTGATAAGTCAGTATAATGGCCTAACCTACACAATGAAGACAAAAGAACATTTCAGGCAATTCCAGGAAAAGGAGAGTGAAAAGCACAAGTTTGGGAATGTATACAAGAAAATATGCAAGTCACTGAACATCCCTTGGAATCTAGTTAAATCAGTCATTAAGAAATGGACTGAGTATGGCACAGCTGAAAATCTGCATAGAGCATGAAGTCCAGAAAAAGAAGAAGGCTTGTGAGGAGCCACCAAGACATATAGTATGTTATGCCA
Source organism: Polypterus bichir lapradei (assembly GCA_026402145.1). NCBI lineage: Eukaryota > Metazoa > Chordata > Cladistia > Polypteriformes > Polypteridae > Polypterus > Polypterus bichir. The sequence goes on along the minus strand of JANRMT010062842.1, from coordinate 1,177,612 downwards.
GTGGCAAACTGAAAGCCATGGTAATAAATCTGTGCAAGAAAAGACCAGTGAAGAAGGCCACCAAGATACCAGATATAACACTGAAGAAGATGCAAGATACAGTGGCTAAGATTGAAGAGACTGTGCATACAGCAATTGCTGACCAAGTGCTTCACCAGTCTCATCTTTATGGAAGAATGGCAAAGAGAAAAAATGACACATGACATCTTAGTTTAAGTTGGCCAGAATACTCTGAAATCAGCTGGGAAAAGGTTCCAAGTTCTGATGAGATGAAAAATTGAGTTATTTTGGTCATCATACCATGTTTGATGTAAGCCAAACATGATCAAAAACACACCATCCCTTCTATAAAGAATAGTAGTGGTAGCTTCATGCTTTGGAAACGGTTCTCTGCAGCAGGCCCTGGAAGGCTTGTAAAGGGTAGAAAGTAAAATGAATGCTTCAAAGTACATTGAAATCCTGGTGGAGAACCTGATGCAGTCTGCAGGAAACCATGCACCTTCGGAGAAGATCTGCATTCAGGATCAAGTTTGTTGTCCTGTGCACATAGTATAATGAAATTCTTACTTACATGGTCTCCTTAGAATAATAAAATTAATACAATACTAATAAAAGATACAATCACTAAAGAAACATAAAAATAAGTATATATATATAGTATATGCAAAAATGTGTTCCATTTGTCATAATGACTGACAGTTTAGTAAACTTACAACAAGTGAATCGGAAATGAATCTGCTGGTGTGCAGATGGTCTTCTACCATTGCCAAGAAGGAACTGAGAGCTCTGGAGATCACTAGTTTAATACCTTTTAATGTGAGAGTTTTGTTTGAAGGGTAAAGCACATAAAAAGCATAAAAGTTCCTTTGTTTTTTTGTTAGGAAAAGCACTTTTGCTTTGAGTAATCTTGAAGCTGGTTCTTCTTCCATTTAAGTTGTTTTTTCAGTTTTTAGCTTCTGGCAAGTTTTGTTATCATTCACTGTGAGTTCAGATTCCAGACAGTTTTATCTTATCTTTTGTTTGTCAAATTTAATTTAAGAATTTATTTACCCAAATAATAAAGGAAATTTATTTTTTTTCCTAGTGGGCCAAATCATTAAACTGCAGATTCAGTTAAGGGCACATATGTTTAATAAATTTTGTGTGTGTGTCAGAATTCTGTTTGCAACGTTATGAATCTGGTATAATCAATTATTGTTTTAAGTTTAAGATCATAAAAAGGAAATGAGAGGTAACAGCTGCCTAGCAGACTACTTCTCTATTGGAAATGAACAGGTAATGTCAGACTCTAAAGATTTTTCATGCCATGAAATTAAGCTCTAGACATGCAAGTTTGCCAATTATTCCACAAGAATTTTAACAGTGACAGGGGTAAAGGCAATGTGAAGTCAAACAAGGAACTAAACTATAAAGGTCTGACGGGTTAAACTGTACGAGTTTTCTTTGCTTATCTGTCACTTTGTGGAGTGATGTTACTGCCAAAAAAAACCAAAACAAACATCCATAAAAACGGCATTATAAAAGTAATTGAAAAATTACAAAGATGCATGCAAAATGCACAGATACAGATATAAAAAATGGTTGAAGTGAATTATATATCAAAAAGATGGAGTCTGACAACTCCAAAAAAGAAGAGCTGATGACTTTGTTCACAGTGATGATAATCACATCTGTCATGTACCCATGGCCTTAGGATGTCACTACATCCTAGCCATCTTGGAACCGTGAAACAAAAGAAGTTTGCCAGGTAAACAACACAAAATGAAAAATAGTAAATAATAAATTACCAGCACCACATGAAGTGTAAAACTAGAAATAGGAAAATGTTTCAACTGTAGTTGTAGGGTTACTTTCAAAATTCAGAGACCTCTTGAGAAAATTTCCAGAACTTCTGATTGAAGATGATTTAATTTTTTTTACAGAATAAATGATTAGACAAAACCTGAGTGGAAGGTATCACAAAAAACATTTCAATGTTGTTAGTAAATGCATGCCCTGCAGATAGTGAGCTAATTTAAGATAGTTATGCATCTAGGAGTCATTTTCAAGAGTTCATGCTAACAAGTCAGGCACCCCTGTAAGAACTTGTAGAAGATCTTCAAAACAAAGCAAACCAAGCCCAAAACCAAAGGAGAAAAGAAACAGAGCTGGATTCACTGCCACAGTCAAATGAATATATGTGACCAGATAATCTGGAGCTCGTTTTAGGAATATGGAGCTATCCCAAATATGTTTGTTTTTCTCTTTCAGTTTTGTAGATAAACTTCTGTTTTGTTTTTCTTGATAGAAACTAATCATGGCTGCAATAACTGACTATATTTTTCAAAATTTGCATTGGAACTGGAAAGTTTCTAATACCTAAAATTTATAATAGCTCTCTTCTCTCCTAATTCCTTTGAAAAGTGAAAAAAAACTAAATACAAGAATTAATGGAACAATTATATTTGCTGAGAAAAAGAGACAAATGTTGAATAATGTAGAAAGAGAAATGGCAAAAAAAAAAAATTGTTATCAGGAATCAGTCCTGTCTTTCAGCAAAAACCTAAATGGTAGTCAGAAAACACAGTCGAAGCCAAAAAAGAGCCTCAACACCAAAAATGAGCACTCAAACAACACACATTGATTTTTTTTTTCTTTTTATAAATCAACAATCTTGGATGAATGCTAAGTCTGTATACCCCTGACCCAAGAAGTCATCAACCACACAATTACTGGTTGATTGCCCAGCAATGTAGCAATAACAACTTCATAAAATGGCAGTATGAATGAAATCAAGATGGTGTTTCAAAACAATGCAAAAACTTCATAACCACCTCAATACCACATTCCAACAAGAAATGACACAACTGGATTCTGAGATGCCCAAACCCATATTTACATAGCAAGAAAACAGGTTTAAAATAATGTAATTATTAAGAAATGAATAATGAGAGATTATCACATGGCAGTAGTCACATGATAACTGATAATCACACAGTGAACCACCTGGATTAAGATCTGAGTGCAGCCATGCAACGGGTGACACCTCAGCACCACACTGGAACAGCGTGAGGTTATTTTACAGTGGCTGGAGTGCCAATCCTGCCACCAACCCCCAAATTTTCCCTACAAGTTGGAGGACCTGCTTGTGGGGCTGGATGCAGATTGACGTCATACCCAAGACAGAGCAGTTGCAGGTTAAGAGCCTTGCTTAGGGGCCCAACAGAGTAGAGTCACTTCAGCCGTTTATGGGCTTCGAACAGATACCTATCCTCAGAGCCACCACTCCACCCTAAATTGATAATGAATGAATTAATAATGAATACCAATCATAACAGCAACAAATTTCAACCTACATTTTTTAAATACTACCTTGTGAAACTACAGTCTAAAATAATCCCGGTTCCTTTACATGGTACCTAGTTTACTGTGAAACATGTATGTACTTTGGGTTACATTAACATGGCCAGTTTATCAAGGAATATTACAGTTCTGCTGTAGGTGACCAAACATTTCGACCAATATTAAATGTATCACTGCTGTCTCTGTATTCCATACGTTTGCACATATATAACCTGTGTCCTAACCTTCTGGGCTTCGATAAGGTAAGTAGTTCCACTTCAGGCCAGAAGGGGACACAGTCACTAATAGTTGCTCTCCTTTCCTTCACAGTCCTGAAGAACCCCCAGTAACTAAGTTCACTTTCCTTATTTCCCCAGAAGTCCTGTCTCTTCCAGAATTCACAGTATACATTCCCGCTATGCCCCGGAAGAGAATGTTCTTTAGTGAACCTGAGAAGACTGGAGATTGAGCTCCTGCCTTGAGGCAGTTACAAGCCTGACCCTTTATGTAAACCAGCTGTGGCTGTTGATATTTGAGTTACGTTACTGTGATTATTTTTTTCTTTTTGTTGCATCATTAAATAGGGTTCACTGTGGAAGTATTCCAACTCTTCTCTATATATTTTATTTCTTCTTATCATTATGATACATTGTTTGCATTTCCTTTTATTATACATCCTTGGATTTTGCTTTCTTTGTTACACTATATCCGTCAGTGAGAAAATATTTCTTAGGCTGTGCCAGGAGAAACACTGATAAAGTCTTGTTCCCAGAGATTTTCTAGCATGTGGGGCTATTACAAAAAGACTGTTATCACACTGTGGCATTGAGAGCTCACAACCGCTAAACTCCAGACATGCTCTGGAGTACTACTGCTGCTGACCTGTACAACCCTGGCAGAGTTTTGAATTGCTGCCCTCTATAACCTGCCACCTTCCAAACTTCCTCCGGCTCCCACACCATTTGGAGAAGATAACAGCCAAAGCACTGAAAGCACCTTAGCTAACTGCTGTGTTCATCTCTGACAACTTTTATGCTGGGTCTCCTGATGGGAGCAGATAAAGGAATGTTCATGCTGAAATTCAAGCTAAGGATAAAAGTATTCTTTCTGTCAGGATTAGATTTTGTTGTTATTTTGGCTTTGAGGTGGTACTGTAAGTGGAACACCTTCTTAACACTGAACCTGGTCCAGCTGTTGAACTAACTCTACTTGCTGGAAACAATTATACATCTTATTATTTGTTAAAACAGAGGCATTATGGCACCCTATTACATTTACATGCACCATCTAGTAGTACCTACATATTGTATATTACCTACCATGAAGGGAGTTTTACACATTTGTCCAAGTTTACTTTATTGAAATGTTCCTATTTTTAAACAACTGGGAACAAGGAAATAAAAGTTACAAAATGCAATATATTATAATAAGGCTAAATATTGCTTATGCTCTATACAGTAGTGCAGAATTATTTCAGGTACGATTGCTGATAAAAGGTATGATTTTGCCTTTCACTCTTTAATTTTTGTGTATCGATTTGCAGACTGTTCATTAAAAAAAGCATGAAAGCTTGAGTTAAAAACATTCTGAAATAACCGGTGTATTACACTGTGCTTAATCTTTTATCTTACCGAATGTGATGTGTGAAACCACAGAGACTGCTGAGTTTCTCTCAAAAACAGTTTGAGTGTCAAGAAGGTGTTTCACAGTTTGAATTGTTGACAGTTCTTTGTTTTTTACTTACTGGTCTGTTTTTGCATATCAGGTGCTGGTAGTCCATATGTGCTAAAAGATATGCCAGAACAAAGTGGAGAGGTGTTAACAGGTCTGTTGAAGCTGCTGGATGTCTGGCCTTATGTTTCGATTGTTGTTGATTCTTTTGACTGTCCTCAGGGTAAATAAGTATTTATTCATCCATGAGTGTAAAATGCAGTTTATTTAAGCATTTTTCAGCCATACAGGTGTGAAAAGTCTGCTATCCTTGTCTCTTAAACTAAGATAAATAAATAGCAGAGATAAGAAAAGCTTATGCTCATAAAACAGCCTGTAGCTATTAATTTTATTAAAACTCTGTCAACTGCTGGTCTGTTTTGATGCCAGCTATGTTTTGCTATAACATTGGTCATTATGTGGAGCTGTGGGTGCAGTTTTAGTTTTGCTCAGTCACATATAGAATGAAAAGAACAATTTCCTGGAGGAAAAGTGTCTCCATTAAGAGCAACCCAGATATCCCGTCACTCCTTTAACTATGAAAGTGGGTATTGGTCAAGAATGGATGAATGAATTGTATTTTGCAGAAATAAGACAAACTTTTAAGTCTAATTTTGTGTTCAGTTCAACCCAAATGTGCAAATGGAATCTTGTGGAGACAAGCAAATGTTTTGGAATTTATTTTATCATTTAATGACTCTGATCAATGATTACTTTACATTACACACCACTTGTGCAAATGAACCATATAATAAATAGTAAATGGCCAGCTTAAAAATTCTATATGCCTCTTTATTACAATTTCTTGCCATGTTTGCTTTTGAAGGTTTGGCATGAGTATAAATATATGAAAAATATAAATAATACTAGATGAATATGATCTATTTTCCCAATTATTCAGTTTACTAAAGCTTGCTACCAAATTATTTTAGAATCTATATAAAATATTTTAATGTATTTTCTGATAATTTCTCTGTGAGAATTCCTGGCTAAATAAGACCGTAGAATGCCCTGGAGGTGCTGTGTGGTCATTTGGCCTTGGAACCCCTAGATGTTTTTCTTCACCATCCAGCAAGCTTTCCTTTTCTCTGTGGCCATTTAACCTTAGCATTTGTTTATTAAATTGGACATTTTCTTTCTGCTGTTGTAAATAACCTTTTAGAAATTACTCTTCTTTAATTTTGCACTTTCATGTTGTAGCTGTGTTTAGCTATTATTAGTATAAATTGCTTGCAGATACTTTCATGTATAGACATGTGCTATGTAAATAAATGTTGCTGTTGCTGTGCAAATTTAGTTAATAATCCCAAAGTGTATTGAATAATAATCATGGACTATTTGTTTTGTACTGTTATATGTAGCGGGCGGCATGGTGGCGCAGTGGGTAGCGCTGCTGCCTCGCATTTAGTAGACCCGGGTTCGCTTCCCTGATCCTCCCTGCATGGAGTTTGCATGTTCTCCCCCTGTCTATGTGGGTTTCCTCCCACAGTCCAAAGACATGCAGGTTAGGTGCATTGGCGATTCTAAATTGTCCCTAGTGTGTGCTTGGTGTGTGTGTGTCCTCCGGTGTGCTGGTGCCCTGCCCGGGGTTTGTTTCTTGTGTTGGCTGGGATTGGCTCCAGCAGACCCCCGTGACCCATCCATCCATCCATTATCCAAACCGCTATATCCTGCTGGAGCCAATCCCAGCCAACACAGGGCGCAAGGCAGGAAACAAACCCCGGGCAGGGCGCCAGCCAACTGCAGCCCCGTGACCCTTTAGTTAGGATATAGCGGGTTGGATAATGGATGGATGGATGTTATATGCAGCCACTTTCACCTCACAGACTGGGGTGTTATCTGTGTGGAATTTGCTCTCCACTAGGTACGCTGGTTTTCCTTTCATAACTCCAACCATGTGCTGATTTGCATGATTCGCAGTTACAAATCAGTTCTGTTTGAATATAAGTGTGGGTACAGGTGTAAATGGACCTTCTAATTTGGGCCCTGTCCAGGGCTTTATCCAGTTCTGCTAGGATGGTTTCTAGCCCCCACATGCATTGATTAAGCAAGTTTGAGTATGTAATTATATGTAGTAGCTGGTGTGTTTTGGGGCAGACATCATTACCATTTGTTACACTGCCGATGCTTGACCATACATTGTTGCTCATGGACCTATAGACTGCACTGACCATGACAAGATGAGTGCTGCTAAGTTGAGTTGTTTAAAGCTGTATTCAAAAACATTACCTAAATTTACAGGTGAGAGATATAAGGTTCTATATTGCAATAGATCAAAAGGAAAACAAAAAGGAACAAAATACATCAAACGGAAGGTAAGGGGATGGGTGTGGTTGAACACAAGGTTGACTCCATTAAGACAGAAATCTGCCACTATGTTTGGCCCTAGGATCTTTGGTTTTGTTACAACTTTTACATTTTTCTTTATTAGTTCAATAGATATAGCTGACAAAGTCTTCTGCATTTCTTTTAATTGTTACTTCCATGGATTTTGATTGGGTTGGGTAAATGGTAGAGGAAGAACAATGATCCCCTGATTGTTACCACATAATAAGAAAATTCATAGCAGAATTTGCCTAAAATAAATTAAATTATTTGGTGCATATTGTTTTTAAGAGTAGAAATGGAATTTGAGTTTTTGTAAAGACACAATGATAGAAAAAAACGAAAGGGAAATTTAAAGAGATAAGAAAATGAAGACCATTGTGAAAGCTTTTGGGCTTTCCAGCTAACAGGGGTGAAATCATGAACATGCTGAAAATTTTCTCTAAAGAAAACAAAACAGACTTTGATAATATTTTTGTTTTTTTAAAGTTTTAAGCAAATCCAGTTAAATTATTTTTAACATATTGTATTCATTCTATAGATTGCTCAGGGAAAAATTAGTAATAGGGTATATTTGACTCACCCCTGGGCAATTAGTAAACTATGTGGCACAATACACACAACAGAAAAAAGCAGGAATTTTAAGTATGTAAGAGATCAGGAGTAATATTTATATTCAATTATGATAAATAATAATAGGCCTTGCAATGTAGTAATATTGAGTCATTAAATAAATAATTTTATGAAGTCAACACAAACATTTCACACAGAGAGAAACAATATAGATACCCCATAGCTGTTTCACAGACTCTGGACTGCAGTGCTGCTCTTTTCTTTTCAAAGCAGCTCATAGTGAAAAAAGCAGGGGGTCTCAGCAGGGGCTTACCCACACTGAGAAACATTGCAGGCAGATACAACAGATTCAGATTCAATCTGATTCTGTATAAGAGAGAATAATCTCAGAAAGATACAAAATTTAAGTTGTTAGTTCTGTAAATGGAAAGCATTGACTAACATGATTCATCTGATCAGCCAACTGTAGCATTTTTATAATAAAATGTCCCTGAAATGTTGATCTGTGAAGGGTTAAAAGTGAAAGTGAGGAGGATATGCTTATTGATCTAGTATCACATTAGGAATAAGAAATATGTTATTTATAAGTATTTGTCTGATGTAATACTGGAACTCTATTCCAGGTGCAAGAAGAAAATGATTTAGGACATGTTAAGGGAAACCCCAATGTCTAAATTATATAATTTTCCTACTCCTCACATGTGGGAGGGTGTTGAACATGACTTAACACAAAGTAAGTTAATAAATATTTAAGTTGCACCTGGGGATTGGATTACCTTTGTGCATTTAAGGAAACAGAGACACAACAAGATGTAAACAATGAAAGCATTTATTCTTTCTTTCCTCCCTCTAACGTAGGATTTCAGGTGCTCGTAAACTATCCTGCCTGTGTCAGGTTCGAGGAAGGAACTACCCTTACATGGGGCATGAGTCCATCACGGGAAATACTAAATCACTAACGTACATATATACATACAATTTATCATCACCAGTCAACTTTTAGTCTTTACAGTGAGGGTGGAAGGCAATGTATCAGGGTAGAATCTAGGTGAAGACATGAAGAACACACAAACCTTTCTGTGTCTGAGCCAAGATTTGAATGCAGAAAGGAAAAACAAAGTTAAAGGGTATTTCCATGCTGAAAAGAAAAGAAAGTAAAAGACACCATATTTCATCTGTGTAGTGCACATCAGGCGAGTACAACCTTACAATGATACATGTGAAACGCTGCCTCTTAAATCTTCTTTTCTTTTCAGCATGAAAATAATCTGTAACTTTTAATTACTAACCTTTCTCCATCTGCAAAATGAGAATAGCATAACTTAAAAATTTCATGCTCAAATGACTGAAGTCTGTTAGTAATGAAAGCCTTTTTTGTAGAGTGCAATGTTAAGTCATCTTATATATGTTTAATCAGTTTTACAAATCTTACTATTTACTGTAATTCTTATAACATTTTAAGTGTAGTCCCCCTTGAGATATATTGGTTTCCATGAAAATATCAATTTGTGTAAAATTTGATAAAATCTTCATCAGTTAGTATTTATATATAAAGTGTCACACACGTGCGCATGAGAGGCGGCTAAAGGGCTTGAATGAGGGTAATTCCAAGCCTGACCAGAATGTCGCAGAGTGCACTGACTCTTTCTCTCGCTTTTCTGCAGACTGTTCATGGGAAATTCCGCCTGGTCCTGTTGACATCACTTCCGGGTCCGAGCCTATGAATGAAGTCCCTTCCGGTTCTGGCCCCTCTGATGTAATTTACTTGCCCACGCCTATGAGTGAAGGCCCTTCCGGTTCCGGCACCTTTGAGGTCACTTCCTATACTGGCCTTTAAAAGTCGCCATCTTTTCCCTATCTCCTCAGTTCTGTTTTGAACTCTGATTTGTGCACATCAGTGCTATCACTTTATTCAATTTTGCAGCAAGGAAATAATATACGGGTGGCTGTCCCAAACCTTGTTATGGCTCTTTGTCGAGTTTGTGACAAAAGTTATCAATTGCATGATGATTTGAGTTCTAGAATAAAGGAAGACTAGTCATAGAAAACAGTGACATCATAGCTGCAATATTTGAGAGAGAGCAGTACGTTATTATCAATAATAAAGTGCAGTAGTTAATTTGTGAGAAACTGTGATGCACTGATGAAAACAGAAATACTGTGTTAAAGTTGGGTGGACATACCTCCATGGATCTGACAGGTTGTGATCCTTGGTAAAGCATGAAATCATCAAAGTAGTTTTATATATTGTAATTGTAGCCGTTAATGACCTATCCAAAACTGGGATTAATACACAATTACATATCCTACCACTTTAAGAGAACTCACTTTGGAAATTAACATAAGAACTTTGACAATGAATTATTTCTTATCATAATTTGGTACATATACCAAATATAGGAGCATATAGGAGCCAGAATCGAGTCACTTTTGTTTCAGTTTGTCTATAATATAACACTTTTTGTTTACTATTTTTTAGTAAAGGGGTAGATAAGGAGGTGTTTGTTGGAGGAATCTGTGAGCAAGTGACACACCGTCTATGGTCTAGTGACCCATGTCCTACTTACAGAGGAATCAAAGCATTACACCAATCTGAATCTGTTACTCTGAGAGTCGCAGGTGGGTGATGGAATGGTTCTTATGGATGACACTGCAGTGTGACCTGCTGGGCTGGCTACTTTGAGCAGCTGTTTAAAGCTGATCCTCCAGCTAGAACGCTGGACATCTCTGGGTCCATGGTTTTTGACGCTGATCCTCCAATTAGCTTTGAACCACCCAGTCGCATTGATATTGCAATGCCACGTGTCTGCCTGGGGGGTTGCCAACCAGGATCCCAAGCACTTTCATCATGTGGAAGGTGTGGCAATGTGCTGTACCAGTGCATGCTCCCCAACCTGACCTGACCTTCATTTTGTTTTGCCACCTTGGGATTTTTGTAGAGTTTTAGCAGCAGAGCCAGCAACCTTTACTCTAATCAATAATGTCACAGAACATGAGTATGAGCATAGAATACGCTGAAAGTAACGTTCTATCTCTTCCTTTCCTTCTCGCCCATCCTGTTTTTCCCTCCAAAAATGAGGCTCAAAGATCAAACACTATAGAGCCCCTATCCTATGACATTCTACTAAAAAAAGGCACACCTGAAACATACAGATCCCTAAAAAACAGTGAACTTTTAGGTTGCTAAATTATCAATAGTTTCTAATAATTATACAAACTCTTAATAAAACAAACTTAGAACCGTGGTTAACAGGTAGTAATAATAATAAAAAAAATCTAACTAAGAAGTGGGATATTGGTTATAAGAATATACTACAATTATTAACACAAATAATATATTCCACTTTTAAACTCAAAAGAGAAACAGAAAGAAATGAAAATGAGACAATTGTGATAGATCAGTTTTTTTATTAAAAGTAGTGATGTTAAGCAGGAATGTTTTAGAGCAGTGCAAGAAAGGTGCAGCCAGATAGGTTTTAATAAAAGTAAAGAGCAAGAAAATGTAATAAAAAATAAACTAGCCATAAACAGACCTAAAAGCAAAGACACATAAGTACAGTAATTACAAAAAAAAATAGATTAAGAACATTTACCACTATATGTTTTGTATAATATATTATTTATAATAAGCATTAACAAGATGTAGATAAACTATTTCCTCTTATCTTCTTATGACAGTGTAGTGTTCAATGATTACTTATGTATATCCTTTTCCAGGCTTACATCAGTCTGTGATGAGATTCAACTGAGTCTTTAAAAATGTTTGGAGAAGCATTTTGAAATTCCTCTCTTGTATGTGTAAGAGTAATCGTCAACCATAAGCTCCAGCACAGCTGAATATACGCAGTAAATCCATAGATGATACCTGCAGCACATAGGTTTTTCTTAACACCATTACATGTAGCCTTCTTCTCAGAAGAAAAGTGCAGTAAGATTTATATCATGTTCTTCTCAAAATTATATCATTCTTCCACCATGCACAGCTTAACTCATTTTCTTTTTCACAAAATGTATCAAATTGTACAATGAAATCCCTTGGATAAATCTTACCAGGTAAGCAATGAGCTGTTTCAATTTCTGGGTTTTCTTAATGATGTCTCAAAGATTTTAGTGAAGAACTTGAGCATGGATTTAGTAGGATTTCCATATTCTTCTCTCTTCAAGGAGAAGTAAATATATTGTTCTGTCTTCAAAATGAATTCTCCTGAATTCATTAATTTATCCATTTTACACATATTTTCTAAGGCATTCACCTTTTCACCATTCACTTGTTGTCATCTAATGTCCCTGACCTTGGCACCAATATTTTGCTCATTAGTTTGCATTTAACTTTTACCTCGTTCTTCACACTTCATACTTTTCATTTCTTTCATAATTCCCAACAGCTTAATTATCAACTTCATTATATCTGTAAACTTGGAAGCATTGCATGTATGATGTTTGGTGCATTTCTCTGTTGGTATCTAATAACTAGATTCCTTCCACAATCGCAGAGCCTGGGACATCAGAGCATGTGTTTCATCTGCATCAGCATGTAGCAGGCTGTATTGTTTCACTCTTTTTGACTTTCTGTTTTGGGGACAAATTGTTTTATGTTATATAGGAAACCCCATCTAGTGTATTGGAATGCCAGGTATCTTGAATACCAGTAATCAAATAATATAGAAATGAAAACAATGCAACTAGATGAGAGCTGTCAGACACCCATATATTCTTGTTTAATCATAATGGCATGGCACCAGTCAATCATGAGACATATTCACAAACATGAACATTCTCTGGACAAATTTAGAGTTGTCAGAAAATCTGACAAGTATAGTTTATGGGTTTAGGAGAGAAGCTAAAGTGCCCATAGCAAAACACCATACAGTCAGGCCTCTAGTCAGGAATCCTGAAGCTGTGAAGGAGCTAATGACTATAGTATGTGCTGCCCTTTAATAGAGAAATAAATAGAGACAATGAACATTTTCAGATAAGACCCTATAGGCCACAAATAAAAAAGGTTTGAAAATTTTTAAAAATTGGGCAAAATCCATAAAATAAAAAAGCAATGCTTTTAAGAGAATAAATAATTGTGATATGGGAGAAACTACAGTACTAGCATAAATCCACCACCAAATCACTGCATGTATGTTTTACAGCCTGTACTAAAGGGTTAACAGTTGTAGGGTTTTTATGCTGTCTCTTCAGGAGTTGGTCTGTGGATCACTTCAGCATCAGCCTTGAGTCATGTAGTGTGTTTTGTTTGCCCTCTCTTTCTGTACTTTTTTTTTCTTTGTTTTTGCAAATAAAGTAAATGTCCTGCATTGAAAGGCATCCGCTCATTGTGACTCAAAGAAAGTATTTTACATTAACAGAATATTTAAGTGTTTACTGGTTTATCTGCATTTCATTTCTTGTAGTGTAATTTGGGAAATTTTATGAGAAAAAGGTTTAACCGTAGTACACAAGTAGTGTGTGTTGCTGCTGTAAACTTTGAATAAGAATTGTTAGTATTTTTGTGTGCCAGCTCCACTTAAACAGAACCTTACAACTCTTTTTTCCTCTCATTTGAACAACAAATTAATAACAGCCACAATATATTTTGTTTCTAATAAATGTTTGGTAATTTCTTTGTTTTTCTCAGTGTTTGTAATGTATAATACTAACTGTATTATTTTTAGTTTTGACTAATCTGAGAATGAAGTACCACTTTGACTGCCAGTATATGTTAAACTTTCATCACACTTTTATTTCAAATAGTAAGCACTTTCAAATGTTTATTACTTTTTCTGTTAAACTTTATAAAACAATTTTTTTCCATTCCCTAGCATAAGGTTTTTAGTGCAATAACACTTTGATTCAGTGCCTCTTAATTCAAGCTTTATGTGAAATCCTTCTGTGAATTGCCAGTTAGGTACTTTAGTTTTCAGGGTATGTGGCACTGAGAAGATTTTTCTTGTAAAATATTTTGACTCTGATTTGAATTGTGTTCTAGCATTTTAAATTACAGTCTGTTATCCAGTCACTTGCATTTCTGATTTGTCACTTACATCTTTCTAAAAATAAATTATGATGTCAGACGTGTCAGTGTGTGAATGCCAATGTTCTTACATTTGGAGTAGCAGTCATGCTGTCATTCTTGTCATTAGAAACTTGCTGCTTGCTGTGCTCTAAATTGTTCCAAACAAAAGTCACCTGTATACTGAGGGGAATGAATGAAATCAAAAATGTTACAAAACTATAAATCTGTGAACACTGCCGATTATTATGAAATATAACACACAAGAATAGAATTTTTTACAAGATTAATTCAATGTCAGGTGTGCATTCGACTCAGATTAAAAATGTGTATTTTGTTTTGTACACCTTAAACAGAAATGAATGTTAGGATACTATACCTGTGTGGTTTAAAAATAAGGATTTATTTAATATATACTATGTATACAGCAGATACTGTATGGCTTTTACTCAAGAGATATGCAGATTTATACTAATTTACTAATATACTAATCTACTGATAAAATAGATCCAGCACCACTTTTATTTGGCTTAAGAGTGAATCACGTACTCAAGGACTTATTGGAAAATAAGGAGAAACACATTTACAAATGAAGCCAGGAAACACTTCTTTATGCAAAGAGTCATTGGACTCAGAGATATGGAGTTGAAGCAGAAACATAGACAACCTTTAAGAAGAATCTGGATGAAATATCGGGACAGTTTAGCCATTAACTAAACAAACGGGATGATTGGACTGAATGGTCTTCTCTTGTTTGTCAAATTTCTTATGTTCAACATTTACAAATAGATCTTTATTAATACCTGCATTATAATTGGTCATCAGTCTTACAGCTTTTGCATGTGTATGTTACAGGCAAGAAACTGTGATCCTCCAGGTCATAACTTGCTAACAGCAATTGCAAAAGGATAAAAGAATTGTTGAAAATGAGTGGAGACCATTCAGTCCATCAGGAAATTTTGGTTAGCGTGACTGCAGTGGGGCGCCCCAGGTTAAGGAATCCCTTGCTGTTCACCTGTACACACTATGGCTCTTAAGTTAAGAACACTCAAAGATGCCTTTGGATTATTCTGAGCACAATAAAACCAGGAGATGATCAAAGTAGCAAAAGTCAAGTTCAGGACAAGCATGAGTAAGAATATCATGGAAGCCAATGTAAACCAAAAGGACAAAATAGTTGTGTCTAGTGTATGTGGTTCAGTTGCACCCAATACACGCCAAATTATGCATTCTTGACTTTTCTGAAAGAGTATGACCACCATTCAGAATTACTTTCATTTATTAGTAATTAAATAAATCTTTATTGTTTATTTTAAATAAAGTGCAGCACCATTACTATCTCAGAACTTATGTTTCCAATAATCACAGGGAGGAGAAGAGGAGGTTAAGAGCACGCGCTGATTCAGCACATTGCCGCACCCACCACATGACAAACCAACTCAGAATCCCAGATTTGGACCAGAAGGAACAAAATGTATCAAAGATATGAACTCTTCGCATAATCTCTACTAGCAGAAACATAATTAATGTGCTCATGAAATCAGAAGTATGGAGTATTTTAGAAAGAAGTACAAAAGAAACTAATACAATTTAATAGGACAAGCTTGCTGTGATCAAATACTCTTCATTTTCAGCACTCCTCAAAACCTTAAAGGAATATATCTGAGCAGATGAATTACAGTACATATAGGAGTCTTTATTTATTAAAATATGTTTCATTTCTCATATGCAAGAAAATATTAAATGAAGCACCTTTATGTGTTCATTTTTAGTATGGGATGAATATACAGCATCAGGCTAAATTGCAAAATGATTTTCTTAGAATGGTGCATTGTTTCAATTATTTTTTGTTTAAAAATTAAATATATTTTTAAATGTTTTGTGACTGATGTGTTCATGAGCTGCTGGTTTATACAGTTTTGCTTTAACCTATATTCAAGCACAAAACATCATGGTTTATTTAAGTTATAATTGACCTAAGAAAAACAATTTTTGTTATTTTGTTTTTACTTGGTATGATAATCATAACAGCAGTACATATAGTACATTCCTAAATTATCATTATAACTATGGTCATAACACTGCTTTGATCAATATACCCTTGTAGAGCGTATGGATTTGATAGACACCACAGTTTAATTTTAAAACAAGCCATCCAACCATTTGTCCTTTCTCTGACCCTACCTTTGGATCATGCTGGCCTTTATGCCTACACTGACTCACCAGAGTGACAATACACCTGTACAGTTACCATCTTTATAATATAGGAACAAAGTGGAGTACGTCAGAGAAGAAACCTGTGCACACACAAGAGAGACTGTGGTAACCATACACTCTTAAAATCAAAGGTGCCAGAGTGGTTCTTTAGAGCGATGCCATAAGGGAGCAACGTTTGGTTCTTAAAAGACCCATCCACATTAAGGTTCCAGCAAGAATCTTCATTTATTTAAATCTGTAACAGGCTTCATACAGTAAATAACCATGAGTAGACGGTAACTAATCTGTGAAGTGCCAATGGGTTATGCTTTTAAAATGACTTTCAAGGTTAAAGTTTCCTTAATCTGTTAGAGGTGGCCTACCATACAGTAAAGGTTTATTTTTTTTCCTTACATATTAGACGGTTTTCCAAGCAAAAAGAACCAAATTCATATGCAAAGAACCCTTCCCAGAATGAAACATTGCTTTGACAAGCAACGAGGAACCACATAGCCAAGTAAAAAACCATAAAGATGCAATTGAAGAACTATTATTTTAAAGAGTATTTTAAGCCATTTCCCTAATGTTGATAGGCAGCAATGCTAACCACTGGCCTACTCTTTTAAAATAGTGACAGTAGTACAATTTGTGCATTGTCTTCTGCAAAAACCCGTAAACCTTAGCACTGGACAGATATTTTTAATGTTTTACTAGTTAAATTGTCTGTTTTAAGCTGTATATTAATAAAGTATTTATCATCAGTTGTAATATACAGCTTATTTCAGGAAAATGCAACATAATGATTAAAGTAATCTATTTGCCTTACAGCACTGCACCCCGTAATATTCCATAAATATGAACATGTCTTTTCAAAAGCAAATATTGTATTCCCTTTGTGGCTAAGTGTTAGATTCAGCTCATTATATAACACATGGGAACAGAAATCATACATTTTTCTGCAATGCACATTGTTAATTATTGTCAACACCACTACTCTGTATTCAATTATAATTATGTTTTAAATCTTTCCACTCCTTAGAGTAACAGTGTATTTAACTGCTATTTCTTTTTTTTTCAATTGACAAACCAAGTAAAAATTCAATTACAATTTCAGTAATGTAAAAAGTTAACAGAATTAAAATAAAAAGATGGTATAGCTAAATTCACAACGTGCTGGATTAGTCAATTTAATTTTCCTGAAAAATGTCCTTTTACTATAAACATTAAACTGTGTTTTTTCACTCTAACACAAGGCATATAAGTTCCAGTCAAAACATTTGTTAAATTTAGTTCTTTGTAATGTAATGTAGTACAGAAATATTTTTTTCTTAATAGTACAGTATAGTCAGATTGACTAGATTAAATTATGCATTTGTTTCAGTCCCCACAATGCATTGAAAAGTTTATCCAGTTCTTTCATCCTCTTTTTCCACTGCAATGTCCCGGGGGTGTTGGGGGTTGAATCCCATTGCAGCTGCATCAGATATAAGTCCAGAAACAACCCAGAATTAGATTCTTGCCTATTGCACACACCTTTATACAGATCTGCAGAAAAGGTGGTTGATTGGTAGTCTGGCAGAAGGAACTTTATATTACAGAAGCTTTAAAACAACTCTCTAATACAGCTGCCTTTCTTCCCTTCACCCAGGATCCGACAGATGATAACCATCATCTCTTCTCATCAACAGAAAGGAATTGCTTCCCAATGCTAATCATTGTTTCAAATTCACAGCTATCTCACTTCTACTTTCTCTCCTAAATCCACATGCCGGACAATTCTGGACACTCCTTGCCACACTACTCATATTTCATCCAGCTTTAATTGACAGTCTTATGAGACCACAAGTTGAAGTTTGCCCTTCATACTTAAAAGATTCTTCTGACCATGTTTTCCAGTTGTTTGACAGTTTTAGGCTTTGGTCCTGATTGTTTTGTCTTTACTATGGACATAACCTCTTGTCACACACGTGCGCTTAGGAGGCAGTCAACAAGCCCGGAGGTGAGTGATATATTGTCTGACGGGGGGTTCAATTGTGGTACTGATGCCTCTCTCTCTACCTTTACAGAACCAAAGAGGACAAATAATGACACACAATCACTGTCACAATAACAATACTCAAAAAGGGCTCCACAAAAACAACTCCTTCAGATTCATTATCACTTCTGTCTCCTACCGATGACGTCACTTCCGGTCCCTCGACGATGGCGTCACTTCCGGTCCACCGGTGATCACGCCACTTCCGGCCAATCCCAGTGACATCATTTCCGGCTCCACTATAATGAGGTCACTTCCGGTCCCAGCTAACTTCCTGCCACATTATTCTCTGTAGCCATTTTGCCCTCTGTATAAGAATGAGCCTCACACCATGGTTGAGGTCAAATGTTTGATGTATTTTTCAGTACAATTTGAACAATTTGAAGAACCGAGATTATACGGGGCAAAACCCCAAACCTTTGCAACGTGTTGTTAACGTTTTTATCACACTCTCTATACACGGTCATTTCTCATGATGAATATCTCATTGCTCACAAACATATATTCAACAGACATCCAGTTTAGGATCCTCCCAAGAAATCCATTATCAGACAAGCAGAACTGGTTCTTACCCTTAATGCTTTTCAACAACCTTTTCCACCAGGTCAGTGGAGTTGCAATGAGTATTAAAAATGGAACCTAGCCATGCCAGAATCCAAGAGTGATTATTTTCTGCTTATGTACACTTGGTGCTAGACCTGTACAAAAGATATACCAATGATTCTCTCGGTTCTTTCTCTTGCTTCTGAAGCCAGCTTCAGGAAATTATTGTTGGTTTTACTAGTTTTCATCTATTTCCATTCAATCTATTCCATTTCATTCATTCAGGTTTATGGCCAACACTTGCTCCACAACTCTACCTTTTTTAGATATCTTTCTATTAGTTTTCCAGAACTTAAACCCTCTGGCTAACTATATACTAATTAACTCACACAATTACCTTCTTTACAGCTCCTCCATCCCTGGCATACTGAATAAAATAAATCACCTCCTCTTTAAAAGTTCCTTAGACTCCACCGCTTCAGCTTTGGTGAAGTTGTCTTCTGTAATGAAGCACTCAGAAAGAGGAGTTTCTTCATTGATAAGATGATATTCTTCTCATATTGTGGACAGGGCCATCAATCAAGCTGCAACTAGACCTTGTGTCATCCACTCTAAGAGGAGCCCCAAAAATGAAACCTGCATTCCACAGATACTCCCCTTCCACCTTAAAAGTCTATGTCTCTCTCACAGGTCATCAAACAAAATTTCCTCATTTTGTAGACAGATCCTTCCACAGCAGTCTTTTTTTCTTAACCCTCTCTTGGTTTCCTTCCATTGTCCACCTGACCTATGTAAAGCTTCTCATCCACAACTCACTTCACAGAGGACAACTACATTCCTCAACCAGGCACTTTAATCTATAACAGGAGCCGCTGTGTCACTTATGTCATCAAAAACATCCTTGTATCTGGTCCCTCTAGTAAATCTAATATTAAACAATGGGCCTCCTGCCAGTCTAAAAATTGTATCTATTGCATTTCTTGTAAGACGTGTTCAGCCATCAACATAGGTGTAACATGGACACGGCTAGCAGACCGTTTCAGGAAGCACGTTTGAGCTGTTAAAATCAAAGACCTTACAAAGCCAGTTGTTGAACACTTCACATTCCTTGATCAAAGCCACACAGATCTCACGGTTTGTGTTCTCTGACAGGGCTTCTAACTTTTTAATCTCTCCCTTTATCTTCTCTGAATGCACCTTTTTCACTTACTCTCACTATTTCTCTCGTTATCTCTGTTGTTCTCTCCTTCCTCTCCTATATATGTGACCTGCTCTGCCCTTTTCAGTTGCACACCTGTTGAAGGCTATGCAGCCAAAATGTTGTGTCATTAATGTTATTTCTTTTTCAGCGTAGGAATAGCCTTTAACCTCTTTTTTAATTCTGGGTCAGGAACAATCACAAATATTGTTATTTTGTAATATTGTAATATTCATATGTGAGTCGTAGTTCTGCTATGGTTTCAGTTCTTATTAAGTAACCTGTTGTTCAGATTAAAATCATTTTGGGTTTAAATAAGTACAATCTTAAAAAAATCACAGCTACAACTTTTGCTTTTCTATTATGTTTTGTTTAATTGGACAGAAGTAGTTGTATTGAGGAAACATGTTAATATATGTTGAAGGCAGCAATATAACAACAGAAAACACAGTATTTTTTAAACAGAAGGAGCCTGCTATCCAAAATACAGTGTCTGTTTAAAAAGAGAATATTTTGTCCTCATTCTGACTACCAATATCTGTAATACAAATGGGATAGGAATTACCTTAACTACAGATGTTGTTTTTTACTTTTTGGTCCATGAAATGGCCTTTTTTAAATCGCAATCACTGCTGTAAAATTAATGATCTGAATGAAGGAAAAATGTTTAGCTTTGCAAGAAGATTGGTATGTGGGCCAACTGGTGGGTGAGGAAATGGCATAATCTGAAAATTCTACTTTGGAATTTCACCTTTATTTGAGGACAGTTCCCTGCTTAAACACAATTTATTAGCAATGTTGTGGCCTCATATTATGCAGACTTAAAAATTAATTCTGAAGTGGATAGCTTATTCTGTAGTGCTTAAATATTTTGTCAATGTTTTCAGAAGCTTCCCTGGATTCCTTTCAAGGATAGGTAGATAAATTAAAACATTTTTAGCATGAGAAAATGTAATTTCTTGCCAATAGTCTTTTTCTCTTATGTTTTTATTTATACTGGTCAAAATAAATGTAATCATAGACTCTCTGATATAAAAGGCACTCTCAAATAACAGAGGGTGACCAGGATGTTAAGGCTTAGTACATACAGCCTTTACAATAAAAGCACTGAACTTGACTCCTTACATTTTGGTATCTTACACAGATACTAATGTTCAAAAGTTTTGGACTTATCCAGAAATGTGCATGTTTTTGATAGAAACTGATACTTATTTCTAATCAAGGTACTTTTAAATTGGTTTACAAATATAGCCAAGACATTACAAATTTTGCAATTACTGCTTGAATTGATTTTTTTATTACTCACATATGACTGTAAAACCTAATTTCCAGCAGTCATTATTCCAGTGTCTCCTAATGGTAATCTCTGTCAGCTCATTCTTCATTAATAATTTAAATAGACAAATCTTTGTAATTGTGTAAGTGCAACTAAAACTTGCTATTCTGTTCAATAAAGGAAGTAAACTGTCTTTCCTTGGGTTGCAGAAGTACTAGGGTGTTGTACCGTGTTAGCCATTATGGATGTAGTGAGAAGTCAAGCAAAATGACACCTTTTATTGGCTCACTAAAAAGATTACAATATGCAAGCTTTCGAGGCAACTCAGGCCCCTTCTTCCGGCAAGTTGGGTTGCAGTTCAATTGTAAGTTCATAAATGGCCGAAATGAAACATTTTGTGAAATGAAGATTACTCCATGTGATAGACTTTTAAGAAGGTGAAGATTTCATGCAAAGTGTCCACTTCTGTCATAATAGAAGAAGGCAAACTGAATCACACCAGATTAGAAAAAGCAGGTGAAAGCCAAGACAACTGTAAAAAGAAGAAAACCTCATCAGAATCTGTAGTTTGAGAAACTGACACTTTAGAGTTGACTGCTTCCTTCAAGAGAACACACCAAATACCAGTGTCATCTGTAAGAGTGAAAAGGCATGTCTGCGAGGCCGGATACTCAAAGAAAACGCCTGAAACTGACAAATAAAAGAAAAAGGTTAAAATGGCCAGAAGTTTGGAATCGCCTAGAAATCTACCATACATAGACTTTCCTCATTTGCCTATTTTAAAATGTCTTTTCACTGTTGGAGATGATACTTTTGAACACTAATATATGTTTAACTCTTTCAAGGCGGTTCTTGACTTTTGTCAAAATTCAGGGGTAGAGGATGATAATCCACTGTAAACTACGATAATACTCGCCACTATGTTTTAGTTTGATTCTCTTTGCTAGAAGGAGGGTTAGCTTCATAGATTTGACCAGTTTCCTGAATCACACTCTGCCTTGTCAGACTCCAAATTTGAGGCAAGTGAGTTTGAAAACGAGCGTGAGGTACCAGCATCAGCAAATCAGTTCCTAGCTGATTGTGGTGCTGAACACATTTGTGTAGCTGACGTGCCTACAGCACCGTTTGCCTGGGATGACCATCACTTACGATGACAAGAGGTACAAACCAGATTGCGTTGCACTGCGACTGTCACCGCCACCCACCTACCAAGTGACGACAGCCAGGCAGCCGGCCCACCATGCATTCCTGCTGGCCATTGAGCTATCAGAGATACCGAGCAGGCACCGACAGCAGCAGCCATGGCATGCAGCAACGGCATGCAGCAACAGACGTTTTATGTTGATTTATGTGTGAAACCATTACTTTCTATGCTTTTCAGAAAACTGCAATTTTTGGAAAAAATATTCAGCCCGGAAAGAGTTAATTGTTGTGAAACTCCTGTGTAGAATTTAAGACCCCCACTGTGATTAATTTTTCATTAAAGATTTAAAAATCTAATGAGATAATAGGAACAGAATATACTGTACTTGAAATCTACTTTTGCCCTGTCCCAAACTCAAAATGTATCATTTAATGATTAAATAAAGAAGATTTTTGAATCCTTTTAGTGTACAGTAGAGGCAGCCTTCTGCTAGTATGCACCTACAATCTGGAAAAGCTCACTGATAGAAATTCGCAGGGCTAATACAGTGAAGCACTTTAAATAATTGCTAAAAACCCATTATTCTAACATGGCTTTCTCATGGCTTCATTTTAGTGTAACCCTGATATTCTGTATATGCATTTAATTATTGTTTTTATCATGGCTCCGCAATCTGTGCTAACCCCTACTTTCTCTGCTGTTCCTTTACCGGTTTTCTTTGGTGGTGATCTGCACCACCACCACCTGATCAAAGCACCATGAAGTCCCTACATTCGTGGATTGAAGGCCAGATGTCCACATCACCATCATCATCTAATTCTTCCACGTGAAGCCTAAAAACCATGAGGACTGATTGAGTCCAGTTATGTTACATAGAATTCCTAGTGGGGGCTGGGTGGTCTCCTGCAGATTTTGTTTTGGGTTTTTTTTCTCCAGCTCCCTGGAGTTTTTTTTTTTTGTTTTTTTCCGTCCCCTTGGCCTTCAGACCTTACTTTATTCCTTGTTACTTAGTATTGGCTAATCTTATTTTTATATTTTTCTTTTTCTTTCCTCATCTTGTAAAACAGTTTTTGCTACATCATTTGTAAGAATATGTGCTATATAAATAAATGTTGTTGTTTGTCATATGCGCATAGGAGACAGCTTAAGGGCTCTGTTTCACAAGTTGGTGTTGTGCACTAATGTTTTTTCTCTTCCTCCTCTGCAGACCAGAAGATTTTCGGCTTTAGCATTGATGACATAATTTTTGGTGTCCATCCATCTGGACCCATCTCGTCCACCCAGAAGTACTCAAAATCGAAGATATTGCTATTTTTAATCAGTACCTGTTAAGCCTGAAAAGATGTTTTGAACGCCATTTTTTCAACACGTTTTTATTTTTTCGTTCAGTCATATGGGATTTGCCTTCAGGTGCCCCAACACTTCATGTGTTATCTCTATCTCTCTATTACATGTTATAAAATGTATTGCTGTCATAATGGTGGCACACAGCTAACACTGCCTCATAGCTTTAACATCTTTAGTTTGCATGCCCATGTCAAGCTGTTACCTACACACATTTTGTACATTCTCTGTGTGTTTTCAACTGATGCTTTAGTTTTCTCTAATATCCCAAATATACAGTATGTGTTAGGCTGACAGGATACTGTAAATAGACCTGATGTTTTGTGTGTGTTTGAGTGTGCGTGTCTGAGTAAGTGCTGCAATTGATTTGTCCCTGTACACAGTCATGACACCATCACATTTTAACAATGAAGATTCCATAGATACAATAAATGAAATCAAATAGTATCGAAATGCCATTGTAAGCAGTTAAGTATTAATATTTTTGTTAATTAATTTTTATTACTGTATCTCAATAATTATTCATTTATATAAAGTATTTATTATAATAATGCTAGATTAGGTTAGCTGATGTTAGGTTACATCAGGTCAGGTGTATACTTAACGTGTCATCTGTGAAAATGACACATCCCTGCATGCTGCCGGAATGTACTGGAATTTTGAGGCATTCTGTGCACTTAATGCAGCAATTTAGACACAGTAATGCGGACCCTTAATATACTTCAACGTGCTTAACAATGAAATTGACTAACGATGCACTGGTCAGAACCATATGCCTCCATTAAGCGAGACAGTACCACACAGGGTTAATTACTGCCATGTACTATGGGAAATGCTGTGGTGCCCCAAAGTCCTTGAAATTGGCAATGTCTGAAAATGTTATATTTTGTCAGGTACTGTAAAGTCACTTGTTGACCTTTATAGTGTTTGAGTGATGGTAGGCTAAGAAATGTGGAACTTTTGTAAACGTTAGTCAATTATACAGAGTTGAAAGAACTGACGGTAAGAAAATAACAAGTCATCAGTTCCTACAATAAATTTGTGCACTTATAAAAAAAGAAGCTGTTACAATCAGTTTAACTTTGCATATTTTTCAGGTATTTCCTGAAAACTTTTGGGGGGGCATTTGGAGCATGTTTGAGGATGTAGTTTTTTCTCAACTAAATATTGCCTTTTTTGAGATAAAAATGAATTCTTATCTTTCTGCTGCACTACCAATGTCTTATGAGTGGGCTATCCATAGCAGCAGAGTGTTGTACCGTGTTAGCCATAGATTGATACAGGAGAAAATACTTTCTCCTTTATGAGTGGGCTGTCATGCTTGCTCACTGTTGTCACAGTGTTGCTGTAGAGGTAGCTGGGAGAGTGCAGCTTGTGTCCTCATAAGCATGACTGTTTAAAAGTCAAATGCTATGCACTTTCTAATTATCCAAAATTGTGGATAGAAACTTTAAACTCCGGCAAGTGTAATTTGGTTAGGGTTTTCTCTGGAAAAAGACTTTGGTGCATCTCTGTTTTTGACTTTAATACTGGAGTTTTCTTTTTAAGGCTTAACAACAGATTGTTTTTTCTCATGTTAACGGGCTTGGCATGACTTTTGATGTCCATTTCATCTTCTTGTCCTTTCTGTTGCCAATGGAAATATAGAGACCTCATCAAGATGTAATACTTTTTTAATGATTCAAATCATAATGAACTCTTCCCTTTATCGGAGAAACCAAATAATAATAATCAATTATATTTATATAGTGTTTGTGTAACCTACTCAAAGGGCTTTACATAGAGAGTCGGGAACCACTTCAGCTACCAGTAATGTGCAACATCTACCTGGATAATACAACGGCAGCCATTCTTGTGACAGCACAATCACCACACTTTAGATTTTAGGGGTGAGAAGGGAACAGACCGTTACAAACAGGAGGTGATTAGGGAGGCAAAATTGACAAGATCATGGTGGACAATTTAGACAAGACATTGGGATACACAATACTCTTTTCAAAAGATGCCCAAGGATCCTTTATGACCACATAGACTCTGAAAGACAGCACCATTTTTACAGTACAGTGACCCCCATCACTCCACTGGGGCATTGGGAATCTCACACAATCCACAGGGGTAAGTGCCCCTGAAGGATTCACCAACACCTCTTCCAGGAGCAAACCAAGCTTTTCCTAGATTGTAACAAATGCCAAAGAAAAACTCAGCAATAGACATGGGAAAGAATATAAGGCTCTAGACAAAGAATTTTGTATTATTATTCATTAAACCAGAAATACGACTGTCATGCTTTTGCTGGCTCATTGTACTTTTCAGGTGTGTCATGTACTCACTTTAATACTAAGAATAGGGGCTGTTACTATGCAGGTGCTCAGCCCCAAGGATGAATAGGAAATGAGATATAATAATGCTTTGCTGGCAATACGAGAGGTGTTGAATCGGTAAATTCAAACAAGATATAGTGGTAGGTGCAGTAATAGAAGCCATGGTAGATGCACACATTTTTCCTTAAAACATAAATTACAGTAAATATTCTTGTTATGTCTGTTTGGTAGAGAGACATCAAACAGAAATGGGCAAAGGTATCCTGACAGAGAAAGATGATGGCAAAAATGATAAATAATTTGCAAAAATATTTAAACAACACAGTATGCTACTGGCATTTGTAAAGGTAGGACCTGTGAAATTTGTAAGTAGCTCTTGAAGGGCTTGCTTCTCTTTTAGTCCCCACTTCTCCTGTTAGATGACTTTTGATAGGTTAATGTTACCTAGAAACACTAATGAGAGAGCTGAGGTCCCAAACAAGCCTTCATGTGAAAGGAGTGGGCTGAGGTGTAGCCGTCTATATGTGACAATGTCATACATTATTGTCTGACAGAAATTTTGAGAGGGCAGACGAGTGAGTCTAAAATCATTCTTCTTCTTCTGGCTGCTCCCGTTAGGGGTTGCCACAGCAGATCATCTTGTTCCATATCTTCCTGTCCTCTACATCTTGTTCTGTCACACCTATCACCTGAATGTCCTCTCTCACCACATCCATAAACCTTATTTTGGGCCTTCCTCTTGCCTGGCAGCTCTATCCTTAGCATCCTTTTCCCAATATACCCAGCATCTCTCTTCTGCACATGTCCAAACCAATGCAATCTCGCCTCTCTGACTTTGTCTCCCAACCATCCAACTTGAGCTGACCCTCTAATGTACTCATTTCTAATTCTGTCCATCCTCGTCACACCCAATGCAAATCTTAACATCTTTAACTCTGCCACCTCCAGCTCTGTCTCCTGCTTTCTGGTCAGTGCCACCATCTCCAACCCATATAACAGAGCTGGTCTCACTACCGTCCTGTCTAAAATTCTAAATAGGCATTATTGCTTCAGTTAAGTACTTGTATATGTCACAGTAAATACTTCCAAACAAATGAAAATAAATGATCAGGAAAACATGTTTGAATCTTTGATATTTAGCTAAGAATAAATGAATAAAGACATTTCAAATGTTCTTCTGTCTAGTATCATAATGTATATATGTGGGGAAAGCTGCAGCTCAAACCACAATGAAGGAGAGAGCACAGGGAGAATTAGAACTTTTTACCTGTGTTTCCCATCACAATTTAAATAACAAGGAATTTCATTTTGCTGCATAGGCAAATATTGTTTGGTTATTTTTAGCTTGTGTTTCACGACTGATATCATATGATTATTAAAGTATACAAATAATAAATATATTAATAAATAATAAATATAATCTTGATTCATTTGTTGCCAAGGTGATAATGGAAAAGGCAAGTCACCACTGACAATACCTAGTTAAGGCAATTTAGCATGAAACAAGTAAGTTTGTGAAAAAGAGAAGGAAGAAAATGTTAAGCAAAATAATGCTAGTGGCATATACTGTAATTTCTTGTTTTTTTCCTATGCTTTGCTATATAAATGATTCAAACTTGAAGCTTACGTTGTCTTTAGCATGCATGAAACATTTTAGAAACACTAAAATATGTCAACAATGGTGAAGGTACATGCATATGATACCAGTTTTCTTTTCCTCATTGTATCCTAATAGATATTTCTTAATATATAATATAGTCACTGTAGTAAAACTAAGAATTAGATACTCACCAATTTCAATTTCTGATTAATACTGAAATTTCATTTTATGTGAATGCATATTTAATGTCCAATACAGAAAAATAGTTGAATGCTATTTTGTGCAAGTAGCTCAAAATTTATTTTGATGACCACACACTTCTTTGC
Organism: Polypterus bichir lapradei; assembly: GCA_026402145.1. Taxonomy (NCBI): domain Eukaryota; kingdom Metazoa; phylum Chordata; class Cladistia; order Polypteriformes; family Polypteridae; genus Polypterus; species Polypterus bichir. The sequence goes on along the minus strand of JANRMT010062842.1, from coordinate 1,149,699 downwards.
TTAAACAGACATACAGTGCGTTCAGAAAGTTTTCAGACCCCTTTGCTTTTTTCACATTTTCCTATATTGCATTCTTGTGCCAGTATCATTTAAATTCATATTTTCCCACATCATGCAATACTCTATATCCCAGAATGACAAAGCAAAATTGGCATTTTAGAATTTTTTACACATTTGTGAAGAATAGGAAACTGAATAATCACATTGACGCAAGTATTTACACCTTTTTCTATGACATTCGACATTCAGCTTTGGTGTATTCCATTCTTTTAATCATCAATGAGATGTTCCTTCTTTGGAGTCCACTGGTGGTCAATTAAATTGATTGGACATGATTAGGAAAGGCACAAGAAGGTCCCACAATGAAAATAACACATTGACACCAGTATTCAGTATTTACGCAGTACTTAGAGTTTCAGCATTTTTGGGCATTTTTTGTGTCTTCTTGGGCATCACATGTAGAGCTTTGCACACTTGGATTTGGGGATTTTCTGGCATTTTTCTTTGTAGATCTTCTCATTCTCTATCAGGCTTTTTTCAAGGATTTTCCAGAGATGTTCAATTGGCTTTAAGTTCCTGGCTTTGGCTGGAGAGCTCAAGGACATTCCCAGAGTTGTCCCTAAGCCACTCCTGTGTTGTCTTTTCATTGTGCCTAGGGTCATTTTTCTGTTGAAAGGTAAACCGTCATCTCAGTTTGTGGTCTGGATAGCTATAGAGTAGGTTTTCATTAGGAATATCTTTTTTAGCTTTGCCTCAGCCTTGTTTAATCTCCCAATTGCTGCAGCAAAACAACCTTATGGCATGATGCTGCCACAACCATACTTCACCAATAGAATGGTGTTACACAGGTGATGAGTGGTGCCTGGCTTCCTTCAGAAATGATGCTAATCTTGGTTTCATCAGACCAGAGAATCTTGTTTCTTATAGTCTGAGAGTCCTTTGGGAGGCTTGCCTTGTGTCTTTTACTAAGAGGCTTCTGTCTGGCCTCTCTGTCATAGGCCCAGATTGATGGAGTGTTACAGTGATGGTTGGACTTTTGGAAATTTCTCTCATCTGCACAAACTCTCTCTGGAACCCAGCCAGACTGAGCACTGGGTTCTTGGTCACCTCTCTTACCGAGGCTCATCTCCCACAATTTTGCACTTTGGCTGGGTGGCCAAATTTAGGAAGAGATGAGGTTGCTCCACACCTCTTCTGTTTAATTTGTGATGGCAACTGTGCTCTTGGGATCGTTCAATACTACATGAATTATTGTAGCCTTCCCCAGATCTGTTCCTAGGCACAATCCGTGTCTTTAATCTCTGCAGGCAGTTCCTTTGCCCTCATTGCTTGGGTTTTGCTCCGGTACTCATTGTCAACTCTGGCACCATCTATAAACAGGGGTTTGCCTTTCCCAGTTATATCCAATCAATTAAACTGACCACAGATGGACTCCATAAAAGATGTAGAAACATCTCCATGATGATCAGTACAATGGTACAAAGTATCATAGCAAAGGGTTTGAATACATATGTCAATCTGATATTTCACTTCATAATTTTTAAAAAATTTGCAAAAAATTCTAAAATCTTGAGTGTTGTTTGGTGTGTGTAAAAAATGAATTTAAATGGCTGCAACATAACAAAATGTGAAAAAAGTGAAGCAGTCTATATCCTTTCTCAATCCAGTGTATACAAACATGAACCGAACTTCCCCAAAATTTACCCAAGCTGATGATCAGCATGCCTCTCATCCCACATAAAATATTCAACAGGTCAATCTGTTTATCTTCTATGACTCTGTTATTCTTGTACACGGTCAAAAAGAGCAAATGCTTCATCTGGCAAGAATTAGCCATTAGTGGTGTTGTGGCAGAGCTGACAGTGTTTCTGCTTTGTGAAAGCTGATTCCCAGTTTGGTTGTATTTTGTGTTTAGTATACGTGTTCTACTTTTAAGTTAACTAGCAACTCAAATTCGGCTCAATGTATTTAAGCATGTGTGCGTATGTATACAGGTGCCCAGTGATAGACAGCCATAGAAGGATTTGTTCTGAAGAGATACACTGAAATATATCATCAAAACAAGTGGCCAACACAGTTGTTACAATAATTTGCTTGACCCCACTTTATTGTATATAAGGATTATCAGTTACAAAATAATATTTTTTTTAATATTTTAACGTATTTGATTAAACTAAACATCATGTGAACAAAACATGAATTACACAAGATCTCTACAGAATTCAGCTGCCATGTTTATTAACCTGCCAGGAAAAGGAAACAAAAATAATTAAAGAAAAAAGCAGCATTTGGACAATTTTACCGTCACACACGTTTCTCCTTTAAAAAAGATAAAATATTGAGAAGACGATAAAATTGTAGAAAACAATTATGATGTCTAAGTAGACTAGATAACTGATAAGGAGCATCTAAGCATTTCTTCAGTTTTCATTTCATGAGCTCAGAAAGAAATAATATGGTCACGCTTTAAGGATCCATTACAAACCAGCTAATAACTGTCTATAGACATTTTACTAAATATGCTGTCAACAGTAATAAATAACTATTAAAACAGTAAGACTCTTGAAATATTTTATGTCACTGCCATTACTCACTGATTTATATCTTATGTTCTATAATAGGCAGACTGTTAAAAGCTGCTTATAATGGATACCTACAAGTAACAATTTTGTCTGATGCCTTTACTGTATAATTCAAATGCTATGAGAACAGTTGTGTACTGTTTATGCAAATTAAATAGCCAGGCAGTGTCATGAAATCTATTTTATGAAATATATTTTTGTTTTCTGTTTTATATAAAACAAACATAACAAGGTTAAGGTACATGTATCTATTTTTAAAAGTCAAATTATCCTTTCTGTTGTTGTACAGGAACCTTTCATGGTGTGAAGCAAATGCTCATCCAAAAGGGAGCTTCACTGTAGGTTTGTATAAAGCGTTCGCACAATCACACTGAGATCTGGACGGTTTAGCAATCAATCCGACAGCAACTGCTTCATCAGACTCAAATTGCTTTTACTCTCTGGAAAACACATGAAAATAATAAAACACTGGTATTTCATACTTACTAACATCTAGTGACCTTAATATATATGAATGGCAAATTTAAAAAACACTTCTTTTTTTGTTTAAGATGCTTTGTAGATCTCCATGGTTTATAATCAAAGGTCAATGGTTTACAAGTATAGAACGCCTCATACGTAGAGAAATGATCCAGTTGTGTTGAAATGAAATTTGAAAGTTTTGAAAGTTTGACATTTTTTGAGGAAGGGTAGTGTCAGAGAGTATTCCATTTAAGCCATTCTTAACTAGAGAGCAAGTCTTCAGTATCATACAGTCCCCCAGCATCCCATAAGCATGAAGGAAGCAAGCATGACCACTGGGCTTCTGTGGGATTGTGTAAATCTGCCCAAACTGTAATTATGGCCTGAAAGATGCTATCTAACCCTAGTGTGTGCTTGGTGTGTGGGTGTGTGTGCCCTGTGGTGGGCTGGTGCCTTTCCTGGGATTTGTTCCTGGCCTTGCGCCCTGTGTTGGCTGGGATTGGCTCCAGCAGACCCCCGTGGCCCTGTGTTAGGATATAGGGGGTTGAATAATGGATAGAAGGATGGATGTACTGAGATTATACAGCATGGATTGTCTTAACAAAACACTTTTGTGTATCACAATAATGCAGAATTTTCTCATTGGAGTTTGAGCCATTTTAATTTTTTTTTATTTTAAAATCTGTCTATACAAAATACTGAATTTGTTTTGTTTGCAGCAACTCTGTGTATAATATATATATATATATATGTATATATATATATATATATATATATGCTCAAAACTCTTAATTTTCAAATTAGGAAGTCACAACAACCACTTTTTTTTCTTTTTGTCTTTTTATTAATTAATTATGGAGTTCAAAAGCCAACTTGTCTTATTCAGTTTCCGGTCTCCACTTCACTGTTTTGCAAAAGCCACAAAGCCAGCCAAGTTGCGTTATTACTGTACCAAACCACATAATAATTCAGACTTTATTTTCTTAACTAACAGAAATAATTAAAATGATCATGAAGGAAGTTAAAAACCAATATTAAACACAGAGGTGGAAGGAACCACTCAATAATTTAAGGGTGAAGAACTGCTTTGCAAGTTGAAAATAAATGAAGAGGCGGAATAAAGTGCTCTGTTCTAGAGTTGAAGAAAATATCAACATTTTCACTGCTTCCTCGTTGTGTGGCCAATATCAACAGGGTACTTAATGATGACGTTTATAGAAAGAATCTGGAGGGATCCTGGTCACTATATGTCCAATGGCTTTAGATACTGTAGCTGGTTAGTCATTTTATTCATTTTTCTTTATACTGTATATATATATAATTTTATAATTTTTTTCCAGAAAATGAACTAGCTATGAAATCATAATTGCAGATATAAAAGTAATATCACAGAATAGTGCCAGCACTAGATACATTAAATTTCTGCAATTTTCACTGATGCTTGATACATAAACTTTCCATCCTGTTTGGATGTTCGATACATACATTTTTCATCCAAATCTGAACAACATTTTCACCAAATGAATGAAGTGCTACTTGCAGTGAAGCTACAGCTTAACTACCTTCTAATGCTGCAATCATCTATTGTGTCTTGAAATGCTGCTACTGCACTCACAGCTTCAGTCTGAGCTCCTCAGTGAAGTTGATCATACTTAATATTAGATCACAGAAAATAGACCAACAGCAGAAGCATGTTCATATTCTAATATTGTATTTGAATATTTAATAAACAGAGGCAAAGTAACTGTAAAGATATTAACTGCATACCACAAGGTACTCTGACTAACAACTAAGTACCTATTTATTGTATACATTTTATTTAAGTGTGTTTATTGTGTTAATACAGCATTAATAATAAAATGAGTTAAGAATACAGGTGATTCCTCTTTAGTGAACAAATTATGGTGTAAATAAATAATTACAATATGAATATTGCTTAAGATCTCTTTTGTCATGTTTTTCTAAAATTTTCTTTGGGGTCAGAGTGTTGCTAATAGTGTTTTCTTTCTGAAAATCATACATGTAGGGGCACAGATTTCAGATCCGTTTAAAAAAAAAAGCATATTTGCACAATGAGCATAGTATATCTTAAAAAAAATTTGCAAAAATAAAAATACAAATAAAATTCACAACACACTGCGGTCTTTAGTTGCCAACATGGCAAGAATATAACTCTAAGTTGGGCTATGCCATATCAGTTACCTTTGTCTAACTTCAAAACTGTTAGTTTAAATATCAATTTCTCAAAACAGCATTTCCTTTTTAAAAGTAAAGGATAATTGGAATGAATGCAATTTTAAATAATCAGTATTGCTGACATCAGCAGATGACGACAACCAGAATGAAGCCAAAAAAAAAAAAAAAACCTTTTCAAACTATAAAGGCATTTATCTTGCAGTTGCACTCCTCTGGGGAAAATCCAATTTCCCCACATTGTCCTATTAGTAATAGTGGACATTTTCATATGGAGAAAGTAACATCTCAATCATCATTGTAAATCCCAAATCGATCTAATCTCATTTGACTGGATTACTCGTGAAATATCTTCTTAAAGTTGCTTTCAAATGCTTAGAAAATAAAGTAAAAACAACCCCACCTTTTCTATTCAAATTCAAATTTCAGTCTTTATCAATAAAGTGCACTATCCATAGTGGATTGTGTTGTAATATGATAAGAACAAAGACCCTCTTCATGAAGCCAGTGAAAGCAAATTATGATCTAGGCAAATCCTAAATCGAACCTTGATCCATGACGTATAAGAACACATTGAGGGAATTATCTGTCACATCATCTGTTAATACACGTAGCCTTCATTATAAGGATGAGAATTACAGTAACCTCCCTCCTGCACGTAAGCCAAGTTTTCATCAAAGTGGGAAAGTGGGACAGTGTCTTCCTCATTGATATGGCGCTCCATATCGGTCTTCAACACAGGGCGTTGATTGTCAGGAAAAGCCATTGAGAAAAGCGCTTCTGGGTCACACACAAATTTGTACACGTATCTTTCTCCTGCCACCTTCAGATTAAAAAAAATATTGTTTAAAGAAAACAAAATTATTAACAAGAATGTCTAATGACGCTAAAACTTAACAAGTGTTAATAACACTATCAATAGCACAGATAGCTAAGGCATGCCATAAATAAAGCATTATCTACCTTTTGCATGATCCCTTTCTCATAGTAATAGCGCAAAGATCGACTCAGCTTATCATAATTCATGGCTGGACGATTCTTCTGAATGCCCCAACGACGTGCCACCTGTTGCAATGTAAATAACCACTTTCAGTTATGATGAATACTCAAGTATTTTCTACATTTTTAATATGCAACAGAAGAAAAGCCTAGAAGTGCTGATTTTATCTTTCTTTACTTTCCATTACAGATGAAGATTTCAACCATGTTAAAAAAAGTCAAATAGTAGAAAAAAAATACGGGATAAAATGTTAAACAGAAAATGCTTAAAGAGACCCTTTAATATACAACAACAACAACAAAAAACCTAGAAAATTCACATGTGTATGTTATATAGATTTAGTCATTTTAAGTGTCCTTCACAACCTATTGATGTTTTATATTGTTTTATTTTTAATGATAAAAATATTTTTAGGCATAAAACCTGATATGAGAAAGGCATATGCCCAATAAACATTCACCTAAATGCTCAGGCCTTTCGTGTTTCTTTTGATCACTCTGATTGGTTACCAACATTTTGTTTCCACTGACATGTGAATAAATATTTTAGGCGGCATTTATTTATACTTTTTGCTGCCCTTTCAAATAACTGATTACTACATACTCTTATGTTATTTCTGAACCTAATTAGTACGTCCACCTTTATTTGAAAAATATGCTACAGTCAATGTTCATTACAAATCTAATTGGAGAAATATGAAAAAATAAAATTTGAGATACTGTATAACAGATAAAATATCAGTATGAATGGGAGTTAATTCCAGGTTAAAAAAATGATTTACACATATCAGCAAAGTCTAACCCCTAATTCTGTTTGTCAGTGTGTCCAAATACATATGTGTAACTGTTGCAATACCTCACTCGAGGTCGGTAAATTCATAAATTGACAAAAATAATGTTTATGTTATATGGTTTCCTCCTTTTTGAATTGATGACACATTAATCCTCACAACATTTTTATTTTGGCAATGTAACTTCTCTTTGTCTGTTTGACTCTCAAGCATCACAATGAGTCAGGGATAACCACTGCATTTTACCCATCATAGGACACACTCACTGCACACACACCCACGCTCACTAGTAGGGGGCCAACTTAGACTCACCAATTAACTAAACATGTAAGCTGCTTTTGGATATGGAAGGAAAACTAAAGTCACCATTTTCAGGAGCCTTTTTAATGTCTGTGGCACTAATTTTAGCTACTTCAGCCAACATGTAGTTTCGCATGTTTCTAGGTAAATCTGCTTTTCTATATCTTCGACAGACTGACACACTTAGCCTACTGTAGATTAAAAGGAATCATTCAGGTCACGTCTATTGCAATTATACAAAACCAGAAAAATATAAACTCAAATATTTTTAGTCTCACTTCTTATACTTTCATTGCCTGATCCCACCCATTGCACAATAATTCAGTCATTAATGGCATAGCATTAAGTCAAGTCCAATGTGTCTTATAGAACGCCTATTAGAATACAAGCTACTAGCAGGATTCAGTCATGAATGATACACTAATCCAGTTTAGGACTCACTCTTATTTATACAGGGCCAATGAAAGAATCAACAGTTACCTAACCTTTATATTTTTATATACCAGGAGAAAAGCCATCATTATGCCAGTAATGAGGGCTCAAAACAGCTTGGCTATACCACAACCCAGGCTCATCTCACAGGCTTGGGATTTCTAAACAGCCCCTTTTCCCTTCATATACTGTACTGGCACATTGTTTACTCAGCAACCAATAAATTGCTATTAAAATGTACCAGGAGATTACTGTGTCAAACGACTGGAACTAAAATAGTTATAATACACTTAGCACCAAAGTTTTATTCCCAAATACAAAAAACAAAACTCAGAGGTCGAACAGCAGATGGTATTCAACTTAGGTACTGTATTTACCAAAAAACCCTCAAGCTAGCTTAGGAGTATAATCAAAATCAAAATGCTAAGACTAAGAATCAAATTAAGAAACAAAGCTGTGATTTGTAAACAGAATAACAAACACTAGATCTTTTCAGAATCAAATTCGTAATCTCAGACACAGGACTGATGTGTTTTGCTGAAATTTATAGCTGAGATCATAGATGATAATCCTTAGTAGCCATTATGTGTATCCTGCCGTTCTGATGCAGTTAAAATAAAATGACAAAAAATTAACACTCAAACAAAGAATAATGTCATTCCTCGAAAATAAACCTTAACAAATATGAATAACAAAGTCAAATAACAATTTGTCAACGATAACCATGTTCATATGGTAAATTGGTGTAAAGCTGATTCCAAATCACCTGGAGCTATGAGAGAGCTCCACAAACAATACCGCCAACCTAGTAATAAGGCAGCAATGCACAAATAATATTACTGTCCAATTGTAGGATTTAAGTATCTCTAAAATATTCTAATATGTCCCATCACTATTTGTCAATGAAGTGTTGTCCAAGGAGTAATCATGATGATAGAAACATGAGTGTTTATCTAAGCTAGCTTTCCACTAAGATGATTCCATCTTTGGTGGCTTTGTCCATTTCACAAGAAAACAGGTGAATACTCAGTATCTCCAGATGTAATTCCACCCAAATAGCTCCCACCACTTACAGACAGCAATCTGAAAAAACTAATTCTGCACATGACTATCCAGGTGTTACGAGAGATCAAATTTAAAAACACCACACTGTATTATCTGCACAGTGAAACAGGTAAGGCATATACATTTATTTTATATATACTGTATGTACCAATATGTTTTTTTTGTAATTCACAAAATATTATAATTTTAAATCACAAACTAGTGTTTAGTCAAACTTATACTTGTTTAACAATGCTTGTCAATATATTTGTTTGAACACCAGCCATAATACCTGACAAAGAGAAGAAGCAGAATAAACAAAAAACATTGTCTCTCTCTTGCCCTATGTGCTCCTTTCCTCAATATTCACATATCTCAACGTCTCTTTACTGGCAGTCCCTCTCTTGAGTGTGTTCCCATAAAACCTGCTTCTGGGACTCTGTCATTATTTTCAAGGCACCTTCCTCACCTGCTGTCCAGATTTATACCTGCTGTCTTTGAAGGCAACTCTATCAGCGTGCCTCTTATGCCTTTACTCTATAATCATGAGTCTCACACTCACACTTCCTCTTTCATTATGTCACCCAAACCAAACTGACCAATTAGATTGCTCAGAAGAAATCGGCACACAGACCTTATTACTTTTTATATAGTAGATTAAAAAAAAAAAACACCAAAAGATTGATTTTTTTTTTTTTGACAGCCACAAAACACGAACAGCTGTCATTCTGAAAGAGAAATTCTTTTGTGTATTTCATGTCTTTTCTTTTTATTTTTAAATGTAAAAAGTGCTTCCTAGAATTTTTTACACATCAAATATCATGAATAGTGTAATCAGCAGATTCTACATTCCATCAAGCCCACTGTATACACTTTTTCATAGAAAGAGGCTCATATTGTACATGCGATTTATTAAAATAAGTTGAATTGATGAATTAGCAAAAAATGAATATGAAGTTTGTCAATAAATTTTCTCCCACAAAAATGAAAACGTACAGACAAAGTTATACTGAGTTAGCTGAAATGAACCCTAACCCTCCGAGAAGAAAGAAATGACTGCGATGGTGAAGGGAGTGAAGGGAATTTTGAAATACAAACTGAGGAGGAAGACGATTTTCATTAAGCAGGTAAGTTTAATTGTTTGTTTGATGGCATTGGCTAGCTCCTCTGTTCTTGAACCTTAAAAAGCTAAATTAAATAAACTTTCTCCCTATTTACTTGATGTTTACACAGCAAAATACTATCATTGGGGAAATGAAATATAGAAAACAATACCTTTCTGGTTTCAAAAGAAATATAAAATATTGACCATGTTCTAACACTATGATTAAAAATACATTTTCAGGAATTTTTAAAGGTGCTTGTCTGAAGCAATTGAACACAATTGATCTCTGTTGGAAACCTTGGCTCTGACTTCAGAATTTCTTTTAGATGGAATCATGATATATTCTCTTAGGAAACATAAACAAAAAACTAAAAGATTCACAAAAGGGGATAAAAGGCAAAGTACGTAAATAACCATTTATCTCTAATTCTACTGATCATTAAACAAGAAATATTATAAATGAATAATCATTAATTTTTGTTATATAATGCGTTACGCCCTGATACTGACAGTTTTCTTTTCTGTTGTCATGAAGCCCCCTTAATATTTTTCTTTGACTGTTAGGTTCAGCAATTGTATGTTTAACTATATTTCAGTTTATCTTAGTAGCACAAATGAATAACTAAGGATGACAGACATTGTATTTTCTATCTAGAAAAGTAAAACTTTACATATTAATGAGCAGTCATTGTCCCATATCTAAAAACGATCTTAGAAAAACAATGGTATTTCACACTATAAAAAGGTCTAAAGAACATAAAATGTATTAAATACTGTTTAAAGCAACAAAATATTAACATAATATCAATTAATACACTATGGATGTCATTAAATTAGATAATTGTTCTTTTAAAATGAAAATTAACATTTTTATGTTTCTTTTTTAAATAGTAAGATTCAAAACATGTTCAGTAAGTCCTCATTTAATGTAACTCTACAACTGTGACTAACATTGCATTTCTGCATTTTAAAATCATTCACTGGGATGAAACAAATTAATTAAGGAAAAATATATTTTAACATCTGCTGACATTGTCAATAAAATACATCTCATAACGGGTGTCCATATGTTAAAAATAATGGCATTGGGCAAGACTGATGAAACTGAGGGAAGTACATACTAAAAACATTTTCTGAAAAAGTGCAATTTCAGGAAAAGAAAACTGTGAATGACAACAGTATGCAAGTGAGGAATGAAATATCTATACTGAACCTGGCCAGCAACTTCATATTTTGGTTTTCATTATGGTACAAATAATTTGGCATTTCAGTTTGGCACAGTAATATAATTACTAGAAACTGTGCATTTGATTTACAGCCATAATAAAGAATGCCAGAGGAGAGAAAAATTATTAATATCCAAATTAAGATGTTTTATGTAACAACAAAAAATCCATCCATCCATCCATTTTCCAACCCGCTATATCCTAACTACAGGCTCATGTTAATCTGCTGGATCCAATCCCAGCCAACACAGGGCGTAAGGCAGGAAACAAACCCCGGGCAGCCCACCGCAGGGTGCACACAGACACACACACACCAAGCACACACTAGGGACAATTTAGAATCGCCAATGCACCTAACCTGAATGTCTTTGGACTGTGGGAGGAAACTGCAGTACCCGGAGGAAACCCAAGCAGACACGGGGAGAACATGTAAGCTCCACACAGCGCTACCCACTGCGCCACCATGCCGCCCCATACAAATTTAAATATTGGAATTTAAGAAAATATGTGAACAGACAGGATTATGTGAAACGTTTCAAATAACCAAAATAAATAATGATGGAGAAATTAAAATGACAAGAGGGTCTTGCTCTTCATGAGCTTTCTGTGTGGTAATAACTGGTTATTCCAGTAAGTCAGGACTTTGATTAGATTCCTGGTTTATTTCCTGACTGGAGGTTGGTATTTGGTACACTGTATTAATGCCCAAGGGTAAATTGTCTTGTCGCATGACCTTTGGAGGTCAGAGCGCAGGATTAGCCATTGTACACCGTTTCTGGTGCAATTTCAGGTAAAGGGCCTTGATCAAGGGCCCAATGGAGAAGGATTCCTTATGGCAGTAGTGGGATTTGAACCGGCAAACTTCCAGATACTAGCACAGATCCTTAGCCTCAGAGCCACCACTCTACCTATTTAAATAAATTCCATTTTCACAATTATAATATTTTCAGCTCTTTGAACTCTGAACTCATTATCATTCTTTGAAAAGATAAATACACTGCCAAATCAAAGTGTTGGATGGATGTATGGATGCCATCAGTGGGAATTCCCAATGTTGAAAATTGTACTGAATCGCCTTTTTATAGTGAAAAAAACAGTATATTCTTGACAACTTTTTTTTTTTTGTTCTTTATTTCACCTTATACAATTTCTTGTATTAAGAATTTGTTAGTTTTCACATATCCCTTGGGGTCAGAGCGCAGGGTCAGCCATTGTACAGTGCCCTTGGAGCAATTGCAGGTTAAGGGCCCAGCAGTGTAGGATCTCTCTTTTGACAGTGATGGGGATTCGAACCGGCAACTTTTGGGATAGCAGCACAGATCCTTAGCCTCAGAGCCACCACTCCGCCCAACTTCACTATTAAGTAAAATTTTAGACTATCAGGAAAATAATTCTTTACTTCTGAAGGTATGTTCAAAGGTGAACGTAGTGTTTGTATACTTATATACCGGATATTTTGTTTAAATAAAACCTTGTGTGGTTACCTTTTTAATATATTTATGAAAAGTGATTTAAAACAGACTCACTTCTTCAGGCTCAATGAGTTTAAATTCCATTCCTCGACCAGTCCATGCTATAAAATGAGAGTTTGACGGATCATCCAAGAGTGCGACCAGAAACTGCCATAATTGGAGAGATCCTCGTCGTTGATATGTGGGGCCTTCTCTGTACATTCCAGGTTCCTGTTTAATGTCACCTTGTTTCAGAATGAAAAGAGTTTTTATTTGCACTGAGATGGCATTCCAATACATAATGTAACTATAATTACAAAAAAATTCTCTGAAGGAATAGCAATGTGTATTAAAATATAGTACAACATACCAATATAGCACTATTTTAAAATACTTGTACATACATTTAACTGTAACTCCAAAATATGAAAAACTTCAAAAACATATTTTTTGGTGGGAAATGTCAACCAGTGCTAATGATAGCAGATGTAGTGTGTTAAAGTGGCCTCAAATGATAATCTGTTAAGATATCTATTGTCCATTTTACCACAGAACATATATATATTCCGCTACCAGAGGGGCTCCCTAAAATAAACATACTGCTATGTTTTAGTTTAACACTTTATTATGCCTCACATTATGTAAGTTACAGTTAAGCCGGATTTAAACTTGACGCTCAGAATGCTTACATGCATGTGATATGGCTGTCGCATGTTCCCAGTGCTCTTTTGATGCATCCCCTGAGCACATCATCAGAAATTAACGCAATGTGTGCAAGAGTTGCAGTACCAGCAAAAATTTGGGTGGTGATGTCAGCATTGTTGTTCACTATCAACATGGCTGAAACGCTTCAAGGAAGAGCTGATAGAGCAGGTTAGAAATTATCGTCATCTTTACAATGTGATGACCCCTCTCCATAGTGACAAACGTGCGTGTCAGAACAGTTGGCATCAAATTGACAGCTCTTTGAAAGCAGATGTGGAAACGTGCAAGACGAAATGGAAATAAATTCGAGACAAATATGTCCGTGTAAAGCAGAAAATGTCTGATAAAAGAAGTGGGAATTTGGCCTAAACTATGTTTTTTCACTGTTGCCGTCTTTTTTGCACCTTTGAAACAGCATCGGAATGCAAAGAAGTTTTACTTTTTTTTCTCTCAACTCACAACACAGCGAAATGGGACGCAGTTTTCTCACCATAATGATGTCTCATGTATAGCAGCAGAGTCCTGAAGCGCACGTGTCGCATCACATCAAGTTTATACTGGCCCTTACTGCTAACAATCACATATATAACATATATAATGTGAAAAGCTGACTGTTGTGCAAAACAGGCTGGGTCATCTGTGGACAAGATCACTACCGTAGTGAAAACTTGTGAGCCCCGCAATAGCTGAGGTGGGGACCCCTCCCAAAAACTAAAGTACTTACAATGGAACCCTGATTTAACATTTCTGTATTTAGCAATTTTACACGTTTTACATTTTTTTTATGTTGTTGACCATAAAACGTTCATTGTCTAAAGAAGTCCTTTAAGGCTATGTTTACACTACAGCTAAAAGTGACTGTATCCTGATTTTTGCCTTGTTTAATCTAATTTGTCATTATTGACCGTTTAGATTATTTTGCTAATGATTCAGATCTGATATGAGTGCAGATGTCTATCCTGTACCTGCATCATATACACAAAATATATAAAACTATTTTGTCAGACGGATGCTGGTTGCTGCGCTACTTCACATTGTTTCAGTGTAGACCATCTATAAATTTGTAAGTTCATGATGGCAAGGGAAAGAAACAGGAAAAGAAAGATCAAAGTTGTTGGTTTTTACGTATTTATTACTACCAGTGCTTTGTACATAGAAACAAGTGGACTAAAGGACTGACAAGAGTGCAGTAAGACAGGTGTGAATGCAAAACAGTTGTTACAAAAGCCCTGTAAATCTTTTCAGAAAAGGTTTGATTCCATAAGTTTTTTTTTATTTTTGCTAGTCAGACGTCTCTAAAACATCAGATCTCACACGTGAGTGAAAAAATGGAGTTGCATTGTGAATGTAGCCTTTTTTTGTTTCAGATAAAACACTTTTGGTTGTATATGATGGTTAACAACAGCACACTTGCTATCAACAACAAGGAGACATTCATGAAAAGAATCAAATCAGGACACTTCGTATTTGATCATAATTATTAATCATAATAAAAACTTAAGTGAAAATATAAAAAAACCCTAAACACAGAGAAACAAGACCTGTACTAAATGGCATTCTGAGAAATCACTGTCAGTTTTCTGCATTTAACACTCCTTTTTTGTCATCATTCCTTAGAAAAACACTGCATAGGTGCTTTACTGTATTTCAAACTTGACTGCTTCTTCACTGAAGTCAGTAAGTATTCAAACAAATGTTTTCTCAGGTATCAAATTAAATAAAACTGTACTCTGCCTGAGTAATTTGTTACAATTTGGGGGAAATCTCCTATGGACTTAAACATTTTGCGAATCCACTGGGGTCATATGCCAATCCACTGGACAGGACACAGAATATATTTTATAAAATCCATCAGAATAGCATGTGATCGTTGGTATTTTAAAAGCAGCATTGCCATCTTTAAGAATCCTGCACTTAAAAACTGGAGAAAAGAGAGGCATGCATCTCTTTTAAAAACAATTGCTAAAAATGTCATGAAAGGTTGAAGTATTTGGGTATCATTTTTACACCAAGTTAGCATACTGGAAAACATATTTCTTTGAAATGTGAAATATTTACTTTCAATTCCTGTGACATACATTGCAGACATCAGATCCACTCCAATGTAGCAGAAGCGTTTTTCCATGCAGGATGGTGGGCCATATATGTGGGAAACTCACACAATAACTACACTGTACTGTATTCCCATATTCAAACTTATTCAAAACTCTACTGTTATATTTTTTTCTGAAATCTGAACAATTCAAAATTCTAAAAAATATCTGGCTTCGAGGATATCAGATGATGGATTTGGAACCTGTAATTATGCAAGCATTCTCACACTGCTATCTCTTCTGTTATTAGCCATTGCTGTATAACTGGATTGTTCCAAACTGTATCACTAATTAAATTAAAACTCTTACCTTCAAACTTTTCAGGAACAACACAAGTATCATCATAAAAGTGTCTCGGTACTTTATCATACATACAGCCTGTATGAAAAATGAGAAATGAGGCGCAATTTGTTAAAACAGGAAACAGTTGTAATTGTTACAATTAATTAGATCTGAGTCTTTAAATATTCAGTATATTTGTTTCAAGAAATTTTTTTTAAAAGATTATTGTTTTCTTGTAGTAGGATATTTTCCATATCCCAATAATTTTCTCTGTTTCAAATTATATAGACATGTTTGAATACTGTTGTGTAGCCATTATAACACAGCAAATATTAGCACTAATTAACAGTATTTTAGCAAAAAAAAAAAAACAAGTGTATTGCTTACTTCGACCATACAACTGGATAACTGACATATAGATTATGTGACACGAGCAACACGAGTTTTTTCTATTGACGTTTTTCACATTATTTGTTGTTGTACAGAATTGGTCATTATAGTCTTATATCATAAATGCTTTTCTCTCCAATCTGCATGAAAACATGGGATTAAAGATATTTCTCAGCAACAACTACAAACTAAATGTGGTAAGTAAAATATATAAAAAAAATACCATTTTTTGGGGGGTATTCCTTTAAAACAGTCTGAAGCATTGACACAGCTAGGTACCAAAAGTTTGGCAAAGTAATGTTACATTGACCAATGCGTTCACATAGCTGTTGTAATTTGTTTGGTGGTTGTTCCCTATTCTGAAACTTTATTTCACATCATCCAAAATATTTTATTCTGTATTTAGACCTATTGCATTTAGTGAAGTTCACCATATTACTCTAAAATTCAGTATCAAGTCCTTACACTCAATCCAGGAGTTTGTGGCCCTTGGAATGTGGTGCAATGCCACACTCAAGTGCTGCACCTGCTTGGCAATAATGTTCAATTACCTTTGCAATCGAAACTTTGCTCTGGTAATATTAAAAGGCAGAGAGAAGTCAAGCAAAATGACACCTTTTATTAGCTAACTAAGCAGATTACAATATGTAAGCTTTTGAGGAAACTGAGGCTCCTTCTTCTTTTATTCACCAATAAAAGGTGTCAATTTGCTTGACTTCTCACTGCTTCCATCATGGCTAACCTGGTAGAACACCTTACTACTATCAATAGCCACAAAGATTTCCACAAAATATACTCTGTACCATTACACAACATCTACCGGCCTGCATTATTGATTCTAGGAATGAGGCATTCATAGATTTCTGAAATTTTTCTAAATTCTGATCTTCAACAGGAATCAGGATTCAACACACCAGGGGATACCTATCCAGTACACCAGCCTTAAACCACTGCTACTGTCTTTGTTTTACAAGGACAAGAGTAAAGCTAGGTTTAATCACTGATTACCATTCCTCATTGGTAAAGAAGGTTATCACTGTTGCACTAGGCTGTTAGCAGACAGCCTGTTTGTAAAGCACTGTCAGCTTTCATCAGTTCCTTTCTTCAACTTTACAAATTTGTCTATAGGGTTTCCTTTGCCTGTAGCATTTTTGATGGTGGTCCATTCTGAATTCAACTGTGACACTGTTCCAGTATGTCTAGTGTCTATTGGCTTACTACATTAAAATCCACTTAAACTCTTTTTAGTCTTGTCCATTCTCCTGATTTCCTTTCCTAGCCATTAGTACCTGTCAATCTGCTAAATGGTATTGTCTCTACATCTCATTCTGTCACTGATTAAGCAGTCAATTACACAGTCAGTGCAGATGTACCTATTAACATGGCCACTTACAGTACTTTATCTCAATCTAATTTTAGTTCATGCACAAGCGTTTTAACTGAAAAAAGCAAAAGAACAATTGCAAGATATCTGGAATGTGAATTGACTTAAGATACTGTACATCTTCAATTATAAAGCCTGTTCTGTTCAGCTTGAGTTCCAAGCATGCCACACAATTGAGCACATCTTATCCTGAAATTATTAAGCCAGCTCTGCAACGAGGAAACTAAGAACTTTGAATTTACAATTAACTGCCAGATATTCTTCATTGCGTAGCTCCTGCAGTAGCTAATATAAAATTACATACGATACCAATTACGGCTATCATTCAGTAAACGAGTTCCAATATTTTAAATACGAATAAAGGGGTTTTCTTTTGTTCCTCCAGTTGTGTATCTCCAACACTGTATGTTTATATTTTAAAAAAGCTATGAAACTATGATCTGTGCATTTCAAATCTACAGTGTAAACACGTTTAGACTCCTTATGTAATTTAATTCCTATTTTTGTGATTTTCTCCTTGTTCTGCAGGTGTACTGCTTAGGGTGGTTGAAAGTGCCATTAAAATGCAGCATTGTATAGCTATTTAAATAAAACGTGTCTTTGTTTTTTAATTTGTTAAAGTTAATAAAGTCAGTCGGTGGTTTATTCTTAATGGCATTAAATCAACTAAAAATATTTTGCCGTGGATTTCTTAAATGTTTACAACTTTATTATAAAAATTACACACACAGTAAAATCACCAGAATTAAATAATGACATCTATAGCATATATATGAGTCCACTCTCTCCATATTTAAGTGTTACATTAATACTATAAGAGTTAGTTAATATTAGTGATTTTGCTATACACCATGATGAACAAGTGCAACATTATTTCATTATGTACTGTATGTTGGTTCATAAATAAACATAAAGTCAGTACTTTCATGCAGTTTGGTGTTAAATGTGCCTTGATGACAATTAGAACACATTGGTCCAAAGGAAATGACTTAATTATTTTCATGATAAATAATAACGATGTCTTTCATGGACATCTTATACATTTGTAAATTATTATTGGGACACAAATACTTCATTATTTACCTTCGGTCCTATTGGAATGAGGCAAAAAACCTTCCTGCCTCATGTAGATGGAATGACAACTTGGTACTTCTATTGAAAAACAAAATATAACAAGGAATTACAATCCACACAAATGGTAGGAAACCATTTCAAGTGGTTATATGAAAATACATTAAAAGAGCATAAAATGCATGCAATACTCAAA
Organism: Polypterus bichir lapradei; assembly: GCA_026402145.1. Classification (NCBI taxonomy): domain Eukaryota; kingdom Metazoa; phylum Chordata; class Cladistia; order Polypteriformes; family Polypteridae; genus Polypterus; species Polypterus bichir. The sequence goes on along the minus strand of JANRMT010062842.1, from coordinate 1,130,993 downwards.
TTTATTTATGAGGCATCGGCAAACATGAATTGTAATGTACAGATATGAAAAAATGCAGTGCAGCTCAGTCAACTATGCTTTTCATTTAAATACCTTCTATAGTGTTTAGAAGTTTATTCTGCATGCTATCTTGTGTACCATATGACCCAATTATAATATCATTGAACACAAATTTAATTTAGACACAAATATTATACTGATTATGTTAATCCCTATGATTCACTAGATAAAAAGGTGCACATGGCCTCCAGGCTACCTATTTAATCATAGAAACTCTCCATGTGTTACCATGATTAGTTTAAATGGACTGAAATTACAATTTGGCACACTCCAGATCCTTTGGAAGTTACAGTTAAATGAAGTATCCTCCTCTGAATATGTTCAGTTAATGTGTTTCTAAAGACTTTCCCTTGAGAACAAATTATATATTCTTCTTTGAAACACCAGCACTCTTTCTCTTTGGAATTTTTATAGAGTCAAATAAATTTTTCATTTCAGAATATTTAAAAGGCTTTTTGGAAAATGCAGAGTGTCAAAACATTTTTAGAAAAGCAAGTAAAGCACAATTGCAAGGAAATTGTTTATACAAATGATTATTCTGGAAAATATAATGAACTGCACAATGGTGATAAGACTCAAACTTTTCAGAGGACAACTGGACATATAAAGTTAGCTCTTGAGATGGTTAACATAATGCATCAGTCAGACATGTTCTATAATGCCAATATGCATTATATAAAATATATTACTAAATTTAGCACATACAGTATGTCTATACTGTGCACCCAAATTAACACCTAATTATTTCTATTTGTCTAACTGCACTTTTGAGAAAAGTTTTCCATGCTCTGAAGATATTTTCATAGTGCAAATCATCATGCTTTTAAGATTTTGTTTTTTTTTTATTGGTTTGGTCCTTACAATTGGGTGTCAGATATACCTGGCAACCTGTCAAAGAGACAAACCAAATACACAACGGTGGTTCATAGTCCCATAAAAATGCACTCTGTGGGTCACTTAGGCAAGAAAGGTCATCTTATACCAATCTAAGATTCAAGAGAGTACAAAGAGAGGGCAAATGCAATCTCTTAAAAGTTTTCCCATTTGAAAGAATGGTGGTCTCCAGTACCTCAGTGATGAGGATGTCTGGACGTTAGGTAAACCTGTTCAAAGTTTATATGTTCACCTTATGAATCTTCTTATATAATATGCTACCATGGCTGTCCATTTGTCTGTCCAGGATTTTAAATCACTTGTAGCTTGCAAATCGTTTGACTTATTGACCTGAAATTTGGTACACATATACTATGTGACATCTACCATCCGCTTTTGGGGTGATGATTGACCTTCAAGGTTATTTCACTTTTTATTTTTATTTTATTTTATTGTAGAATCAACTCTCGGCAGCAGCCAGCAGGGCAGTCGTGCGGTGTATGCGTAAGGGCGCCGTTCTCATCCCTACCACCTTCACCATCACCTTCCTACCTCTTCATATCTTAAATCATTCTTGAGGCAGATTGAAGACTTAAGTGCCAACTTAACTTAAAAATTAAGGAAAACGTACTAAGTAATTGCAACACAAACACTGACTTAATTGGTTTTCATGCAAAAAGATGCCAATGAAAGAAGAAAAGAAGTGGGCCGCTAGGGTTGAGAAAAGATGAGCTGCTCAGGAAGCAAAAACCTGTAGCAGTGTCTATAACCAAGTCTTAAAAATAGTTCACCATACTGTGGAAGAGGCAATACATTCAAGACTGAGTGTGAATGGCAAGAAAAACACTGCTTGAGAAATATGGAAAAGCAGAAAAGCATATAGAAAAGCACATTTACTTATTTAGCTGACACCTTTATCCAAGGCAGCTTATAACATATGTTAAACAACGGATTATTTTTCCAAATGGGGCACAGGCAGGTGAAATGGTTTGCTCATGGTCACATAGCATCAGTTAGTGGGATTAAAACCCACAACTTCAGGGTTTGAAGTCCAGCACATTAACCACAATGACACGCTGCCTGCCTATGTGTGTGTCATTAACTCTAAACTGACCAGACATGGCTAAGTGTGACTATGCATGTGTAACTAAGTGTGTGTGTGTGTAGGTTTGCACTGCAATGGATTGACGCCTTATTCACTGCTGGATCATGCCTTATACCTATAGGCTCCTCTCTCTGCACATCCCTAAAACTGGATTAAGAAGGTTCTGAAAATGGATGGATTGACTGATTTATGTGTTCAGCAAACTGAAGGACACAAAATACTTAGGGAAATCTATTTGGTGTTCTTCACATTATTTCAAAGTATACAAAAGTTAACCTTAAGTAATTCACACTCAGCAATCTACACTGACCATAACTAACATTTAAGTGTTATCAGTAAAAGAATCAATCAAATACACTGTCTTCACATGAACATGAACGTTTTATTTATTCTAAAAAGACGCTAAAATAGAATTCAAGTTTGATCTAAAATGCTACATTGACAGAGCTCATCCAAATAAAACTGGATTTAGAAAATATTAAACTTTATGTTAATTTGTTTTAATCAAGTCTACACAATGTTTCTTCAAACTCTAGGAAAAAGGTCTTGTCTAATCAATATATGCTTTCACATATGACTCTTTTTTTTAATGTTTACTATGTGTCTGTTTTTAGCATTGCAATCCAGAATGTCCCCTAATGTAATGTTCAATGCAAATGGTTCATGGAAAATGGTTTAGGGACAGAGGTTTGCTGCTAGTAATATATTTTTCCAAGATGATCTCCTGTTTCACTGGAAAAGCCTGTGGCTATTATAATAGGTCACATTCTAATCAAATTTTAGAAACATTTCCAAAGTGATTATTCAATAAAATGACTAACACACTTAATAAGGAACCATAAACATAGCTCTGAAGTTCATCAAAGTAATGACTGGCCCAAGGAAATTGTCGTTAATTACATTTGTTACTGCCTACATTCCTATCCAATATAATAAAAAGCAAACAAATCGGGTTTTAACATTTTCAGTAATAAGTTATGCTAAATGTTCACTTTTGGTTCCAGACATATGTTAAAAAGGCCATTCAGGTTTACTTCAAAGCAAAAACATAACCCAAATTGCTGTGCTTTTTTTTTTACCACATTGCACTCAAATGCTGTAGTTGCATATAAAGAAAACCATTAAAATGAAGGAAATATGATATGTGTGACTTTTAATTACCTGTAAGAGTAAACCTTTCAAAATACATTGATGCTGCTAACCTTTTTTTTTTTAACAAAAGCAGTTCATTAAACCATCAAGTAAAAATGTACTTTTATGACATTGATGTTTAAGCCAGGCAAACAGAGAGCAGCGGAAATGTTCATTTATATTAGTTCTACTGAAATACCGCAGGATTTTCTTTGAAATTTCAAGCTTGACATATGGACCCATGCCACCCTTCTACTGCAATGCAAATTATAATTTTTCATGACTTAGAAGAAAATAACCTTAAAAGAAATGGACTATATCAAAGCCTGCTTTGTGTAAATCCTTGAGAATCTTGGAAAAGTAACTAGACTCATAGAATTTGATGTGTAAAAAGCAGCATTCAAATGGAATTTGGAGTGAATCCCTCTCTTCCTCTGTATCTGGTGAATGGACTATGGCATTCATTTACACACAAGCACACACAGGAAGGGGGTTTGTGTTACATGAAGCAGGGCTGTGAAAACTGAGCACTCTATCAAAATAATCTGACAAGGATGCAGCTGTGAAAGGGCTCAATTCCACACCAACTGGGAATTCTCATACTCTCTCGGCCTCCATTTTATGAATGAAAAGCACAAAGCGGCTGGAGTTTCATTCATGCCTCGGCTTAGTTTACAAGCATAGGCCTCACAGGACTAATTACTCCTTAGCAGAGGTGATGTAGCTGGATTGAACAGCTTTCCTTTACAAGATTATAGAAGTGACCTTTGTACATTAGGCCTAGTGGTTGTAAATTTGCATCATGGTACAGAAAATAATTCAATTAAATATGTGAAGATTTTTTTTTTGTTATGGAGTAATTTATTTTACGTTCCATTCTAAATATATGTCAAAATATAATTGTATGCTTGCATATGGTAAATCACCAATAATCATCAATAATATTTACCTTAAGTAATGCATAGAAACTACAGATTCCACCTTATATATATTTTTCTACTATGATCAGAAAATAACCAAAATCTTCCTTTAGACCTGGACTAGATACAGTTTACAAGGCACATGTACAAACAAACTAACTCATGCTAGGCCAATTCAGTATTGATATGAATGGCATATTAGACTTACAAACTGGATATTTGCCATGTAAATGAAGCATATTCAAAATAAACTTGCTACTTGATACATATGCCATATAAGCAAGACACTTGCTATATAAGTTTGATATTCTTCACAAGAAAACCACACATATTTGAAAAAAGATCCCATGATTCTTGATTTTTATGATTACTTTGGTTGATATCATCATGGTGCCACTTTGAGTGTACACGATCATGTCTGCTGCTGTATTGTTTAATACGATGCCTGTTGTCAGTCACATGATGGGTATTTAAGATGGCTGCATGATTTTACAAAATCCTTGTTTTGATGTTTTCTACATAAAATACAAACGTATGTGCAGAGATTTTTCTTCCTCTGGTTAATCAATCTGTAGGTTTATTTTTAAATTTGAAGTGTGACACACATTTTCCTGATTTAGATTACTGGTATTTTTTGTCTTTTTTGGTTCTTTGACTTTTTACTTACTGATTGACTTAATTTTCTGCCAACTCCTAGTTGTGATTTCCATCTTCTGGTCATAACTTGACTTTTTGACACCTTTTCTGCCTCTTACAATCAGGGGTGTTGTTAGGATTTGCAGATATCAGGTTCTTAGCAACCCTTTGTTGTTATCAAATATCATACATGTAAGTTAGATCAAAGATCTCACCCCATGAGGTTTAGGATTGTCTATCCAATATATAAAATTTGACAGTGGGTGGGACAGATTCCTCTTGGGGTTTAGCGAAGGTGTTATGTAAAAGTGTGTTAAATCAAAGAGTGGGGTAATCAGGCAGATCAGGGTCTGGGTGCCTGAAGTCTCCACCTCACTACGCCTATGTGAACATTATTTTTACAAAGCATGGCATTTTTAAATTTGCCATCCTGTAAACACAGAACAATTGATAGTACAAAAAAAGTGCATCATTTTATTAATGGCACTCCATACATCCCTGCATACTATTACAACCATAATTAATATTTTAAATTTAAAATTGCTCAGAAACTCAAACAACAAAAGATTATACCTTTGATTAACCATAAGTAAAAAATTAACATTTTAAAACTTTTAAATATGAATTATGAAAAGGGCTGGGAGTATTTGTTACACTATAATAATCCCCATGAGAAAATCACCTTTTTACATGACATTTGCAGGTCAAAGCACAGGGTCAGTACTGCCTCATAGATCCACAAACATCAGCCTAGGAACTGTCTGTTCAAACTTTCTATGTTCTCACTGTGTTGGTGTGGGTTCCTTATGGATACTCCAGTTTATCTGCAAACATTGTAAAGATATCTATTCTAGGGTGACTGGAAGCTGTCCCAATGTGAGCCGAGCTTGAGTGTGTCAGTGAGTGAGCCCAGTGATGGACTGATGACAATATGCAGGTTTGGTTCCTGAGTTGTGTTTAATTCAACAATACTGGGTGTTAGACCTGTACCCCAAGACCCTGCATGGAAATAATTAGGTTGGAAAAATGAGTGAACCATCAAATATAGATTTTACATAGATCATTCGGATTATAATTATATATATATATATATACATACAGGGTGGTCCAGATCTAATTGTGCAGATCCATGTCTGGATGACTTTGATTTATGAGGGGACGATTCCAGTTCAGTGCAAAGACGATTCTTCATGTCGTCAGTTCGCACACTTCTCAATAGTCCAGGATTTTTCGGGTGATTTTCTATGTAATAAACTTAATAAGTTAAAGCGTAATGAAAATTGAATAATTAGATCTGAACCACCCTATGTATACAGCATAGTGGTGCAGTGATTAGCGTCCTGGCTTTAAATCCCATACCCAGTTTTCACATTCTCCAGGTTGTCTGCTTGGAATTTCCTTTTGGTATTCCAGCTTACCTCTCACATCCCTAAAGATGGGCAGGTTAGGTTAAGTGGCAATTCCAAATTGGACCACTGTGGGTGTGAATGGGGCCATTGAATTGGTCCTGAAATGGATTTCAGAATGTTATGTTATGTTAAATTAATCCTCATTAACACACAACAAGGGTGTCTAACTTAGCTCCTTTCAATTTCAGGTTCTAGGTTAACTGATGAGCTCTGGTAAAGTTGTGGAGAAGCTTAATTTAATTTTCATGTGTCCATGATACTATTTTATGTTGTTCATCACAGTTTCAGGAAAGAGATAATAAGGAGAGCAAAAAGTAAGGCATTATGTAAAAATAATTGAACCAGGATGGGATGGCCCTCTACTGTCAAGCCTGAATTTGTAGCTCCCACAAAGCTTAGCATTCAGTGTGAAACAGCTGTCTCCTACTCACTTGCAGAGAGCAACAATTTCTTTTCTAAGAGAAAGTTATTAACTTGGGAGGCATGAAGGCACAGTAGTAGTTCTACTGCTTTACAGTAAGGAGACCAGGGTTCCCACCCCACATGGAGTTTGCATGTTCACCCCTTGTCCCAGTGGGTGCTCTGGTTTCCTCCCACACTCCAAGGAAATGCAGGTTAGGTGAACTGGCATGTCTTAATTGGCCTGTGTGTGTCTGTGGCCTCCCTGTGATGGACTGGTGTATGTCCAGGTGCTGTTTCCGCCTTGCTCCCGATGATTGCTAGGATAGGCTCCAGCTGCCTTACGGCCTAGCCCTGATCAGGCGCTTAAGAAAATGCATGAACTCTGACATGCTGAGTTTACTCTTGATTGCATCACAGTTTACAACAAATCATTCAAGACCATAATGGAGTTATTTATTTGAAGCAAAATGAAAGTAACCTCCACAAATAGGACAGAAACTACCATCAAGTCACTAAATTGGACATACCTGCAACCTGAGCTTTAACAGTACAATTAAATATTAAAATATATTATAAATGATGTCAAGATGGATGAAGACCCTCAGTGCTGTTTTGTTCTAGAAATGTTATTAATTAGTGACCAGTTACTGCCACTAAATTAATTTAACTTTAATTAACCTGCTTTTTGTGTATCATAATCCTTAATTGTTTCTTTTGTTTGTTAACCAGCCATTAAACAATAATTAAAGCTAACTTGATTCCATTTGCACCTATGGGTCATCATATAATATCAGTTTCAATACAATGCTTAAAAATACTCATCTGCACTCCTTCTCAAAACATAACAGAACAAGGAACAGAAAAAAAAATAAAATGTACAGTTTTTGAAATGTTTGGTGTGATGGGATGATAGCACTAACAAGCCTTAGAATTAAATAACTGGTTACATTAGCAGCTGCTAATTAAGAAATTGGTTGGAGAGAAAATGGTGTCCCACCAGATACTGAGTTTGAGAGCCTGAGTTATCTGGCTCACTTTGCACCACACTATTTTCTGTCTGTTGGTTAAGGAAAAAAGAAACAATTAAGGGGTTTGAATCTTAAAAAGGTAAAAGGTTAAAGTAGTATGTTGAACTGGGTCCTAGTTAAAAATATGGCCAGAATGAAACAATGCAACCACTATGACCTTAAAGGAACTGGGTTTTAAAAAAAGGATGTGAAAAAATTTTACAAAAAGTATTGTTAAGTCTTTCTTGCTTAAAGTATTGAAAATGCAATTTCAGACAATCACTGAATCCATTATATGAAATGCAATTTTAACCAATCATTGAATCCATTAGAGTCAGAACTGCTATTCACCAAGAAATTGTATGCAAGTCACAGACAAAGGCAAATGGAGAATGCAAGAATTCAGGCTTCCCTTCTGATTCTTTATTCTGTAAAATGCTAATAAACAACTGTACACAACTGTTTTTGTAGCGAATATATTGAAGTTTCACATGAAGCACTGACCTATTTTTGTTTTATCTGAAGTACCCATTGAAGGAGTTGAGCGCAAAAGTGCAAAATCTGCATTGCTTTTGAAAATTTGTGTCTCTCTTTATTTATATGCTGCATTAAACGTTAACTCCTTCAAGACAGTCTATCTTCCTCAACTTTGCAGTTTAAATGAAGCTTGCTGGAGGTTATTAAAACCTGGTTCTTATGGCTCTTGTACTGTAGGTGGTTTGACCTTGGCCAACTGGCCAATGTTCTGTACTTCCTTGGCAAAATAGTAGTTGCAGCAGGCTGTGCTGTCAACTTATATACAACACTTACATCTAAGCTAACAAATAAAATTAGCAACTTTAAATTGAATTGGTTTCATTAAACTTCTTATAGCTATATTCAACTGAAGCTATTCATTTATCTCATTCTATTAATACATTTGATATTAAAATACATAAATAGTATTAGTGATGAAGAATATGTTAAATAAAGCAGTTACTGAATCAGGTTTGAAACAAAAATATCATTTTTAGAACATTTCTGTTAAACTCATAAACAGGTAATGGGGTCTCATTTATAAAACTTTGTGTGGATTAGGAAGTATGTGTATGCCAAAATACAGGAAAAATGCATATGTTAAAATAAAGTTATAAAACCTGGCATATGCATATTTCTATGCAACTTACCTTTATAAAGGACAGTCATCTTGGTTCCCACTCTGTATGGACTATGCCAATCACCTTCATACACATGCAATCATGATGCCTCAGAGTTTCATTAGCTGGTGGAGCAGCCTTCTACCTGACACACCAAGACACAGCCAAATGCATTTGAGGAGTCCTATGTTGCACTCAACAACTGAGTAGGCAAGAACGTCAGGCGCCAGTGTCTGAACGGTAGCTATTATCACCTGGCACATGTAATGGCATGAATGTTATTACAATGTAAAGATACACAGAGGGATCAACCAGTTACCTTACCAAAAAGACAGCCTTCACGTACAGCACCAACAACAAGTCATCTGCCAAAGCTGACTTAGGCCACTGAACAAAGTTTGTCAGACTTTTCCTGGCATGACAGATGACTTGTGTGTTAATGGTATGTCACAGCTTATGGTTAACAAAGAAGCTTTTCACCCCTGATAGATGCGCTTATTTCAAAAACAATGTAGTTAATTGCTCTGATTATGTTAGGCAAACTGGACACTGCTGTAAACTTTTTCTTTTTATGTTGGCAATTTTTTATGTCAGAAAAAACATGTTATGTTTTATGTATGCACACCTAAACCATACAGAAACTGTAAACCCTTAGTTGGTTTATGGCTTCCAGCACATTGAACATGATGGCGCTGAAACTTGGCTGAGATATTCCTGGCTCTTTCCCTAAGAAGTGTCAACAGGTAGCCTAAATAACCAGGAGCACTGACACTCTTAAAAGGGAACTAAAATACTGACTGTACATCATAATCATCATGTTTAAGGTGCAATATGTTTGACACGTCAAGGTACATTACAATAACGGTTTGGTGATATGTATTATTATGCGTGTAATTTGTCATTTTGTTTATTTGGCTGCATTTACCTACATGATCAAGGGTGTTATCTTTTCCCGATTCTCCAAATGTTGCATACATATGGGTTACAGTTGCTGTTTTAGTCATGCACATGCACACTGGAGGCAGCCTAAGGACTCTGGTGATGGTAATAACCCGCCGAACCAGGGAGTGGCACTGTTGGCTAATGCCTTCACTCTTCCTCTTTCCGCAGAACAAAAGCCTGACAGCAATTCCACCACAGAAATTACTTCCACTGTCCACCCTCCTGGACCCAACTCCTCCTGCCAGGATCTTTTAAAACCACTGCTCCCACCTTTTCTGTTCTGACCTTGCATCTGGATAGACATCCTATCATCATTCCTGAGAACTGTCTTATCTTTTTTTCTATACAATTGCACGGAGTCAATGGGTGGTGCCCCTGACTCTTTTTCGTTGTTTGTCTTTCATTATACCGTAAATATATGCACATTCTCCTGTCAAGTTTCCTTTTATAAATCCTGACTTTTGCGTGGAGAGTGTGTATTTACGTTTCAGGTATCCTCGCAAGTTTTATAAATCCGACCCCAGGTTACTGCATTCCAACAAAGACTTCAAATGCATATATTAATCAGCAATAAAGGCTGATGTTTGCTGAAATTTTTAATATAAGTACACAAATATTATTATCAACAAATTACAAACCTGAATCATATGTGAAATCCCTTGGCTCCTGTTTGATGATCATTGAAGGAGGATAGGTCGGATTTGCTGATCCACTAACCATGGCCGCATGCTCATACACAGGATCAGGAAACTCCTGTTTGAAGCTCTGTGGTGGAAAAGGGATGCTAGGCTCAGACATCTGCCTGTGGTACATTGGTCTGCCATCTCTGGGCATTGCAGGGGGAGTGGGGAATGAATGGCATGGTTCCGACAACTGGCGGCGAAATCTGAAACAATTAAATAGATACACATATAGTATTTATAATATGAAGTTTTCAGAAAAGAAGGATATTTCAGTTAAAAAGTCTGTAACTTCAAATAACCCACAGATGTAAAAGTGCGTGAAAATCTCAGCACCGATGAATGGATAGTATGATGCTAATCATGTTTGTAAAGATAGAATTTTGCCAAAAATTCTAAAGGAAACTTAAAGGTTAACAAGTAGTTTTTTTCAGTTAATGTGTTCAGTTTAATTTGCCCTTATATTTCTGCAACAAATCCTTGGGTACCAGTCTTAGTCTTTGCTTTATTATCTTTCTTTTTAATATTGATCTGCTTTTATTTTTTTCCTTTTTGGGTTTTCTCCAGTGATAAATGTAGTTTTCGAGAATATAATGTGACCTTTATATTGTTGCATTCATTCACCAGATAGTGCATTTTGATAGTTTATGAATTAACTTTAACTATTATTTGTTTATCTATCTACACAAATTAACTCTTTATAACTAATTTTACTTGTATATGTAATCCCAGTTATTGCTCCGATTAACTACTAACTGATACCACAGGGGGCCCTATGAATCTTTTTTTCTGTGCGCGTGAAAATAAAGGCCTTATAATAATAATAATCTTCTTCTTCTTCTGGCTGCTCCCGTTAGGGGTTGCCACAGTGGATCATCTTTTTCCATATTTTTCTATCCTCTGCATCTTGTTCTGTTAAACCCATCACCTGCATCTCCTCTCTCACCACATCCATAAACCTTTTCTCATGGCTTCCTCTTTTTCTCTTCCCTGGCAGCTCTATCCTTAGCATCCTTCTCCCAATATACTCAGAATCTTCCCTGTGCACATGTCCAAACCAACGCATTATAATAATAATAATAATATCTACAGCAAAATTTGTAGTAGGCTACCCAGCTTCAGAATTTCAGGATCAAGTCTCAAATTAGGCTCTGCCTGTGTGGAGTTTACGTATTTCCCCACTGTGTCTACATGGGTTCTGCTCCAGATAATCCTGTCTTTACCTGACTCACCTGTGGTCCATCTGGAAAGAATTATCAGGCATTTGCTGTGATGGCTGAAGATGTGGAGGGTAAGTACGATCTGATTTTGGAGTAGGTGGCGGGTTTGAAGTAGCATGGTGGAGTGGGGACACTGGAGTGCTGGATGATGTGGGAGGACTAGAAGGCTTCATTCCAATTTGCAATTTCTGATCATAGGCACTGAAACACATAAATAAGGAAGGTAAGATTTACAGACTGACCATTACACTTGAAAACAATTATATGCATGCACCACTAAACACAGGTGCAAACACTGAGCAAAATCTAAACTGAAAACCAATTATCTGACACTTTGAACTATGTATTAGCATTTGAATACACATCAGATGCCATTTTAAACTTTTATACCACGCAACAAAAATATTTTTAATTCACTCAGTCAAGGGAGGCACAGTGGTCAGTGCTGTAGCCTAAAAAATCTGAGGACCCGGGCTTCATTCTCACTGCATTCCCTGCCTGTGTACAGTGTGTACGTTCATATCTTGGTTTTTATCATGTACTGCAGTTTCCTCCCACATCCACACACATATATTTGGATAATGTGTGTCTAAACTGGCCCCATATGCATGAGCTCGAGTGTGTTTGTGTGTGTGTAATAATAACCTATGATTGTCTGACATTCCTTTCATGGCTGGTTTGTGCTTTTGTTACCCTGTAATACAGTAAGGATGTTCAGAAATCAGATGGATTTTTCCTCAAGTAAAATATGCTTTCAAATTATGAACTGCATTATTAATGTCGGGCGGCACGGTGGCGCAGTGGTAGCGCTGCTGCCTCGCAGTTAGGAGACCCGGGTTCGCTTCCTGGGTCCTCCCTGCGTGGAGTTTGCATGTTCTCCCCGTGTCTGCGTGGGTTTCCTCCGGGTAGTCCGGTTTCCTCCCACAGTTAAAAGACATGCAGGTTAGGTGAATTGGCGATTCTAAATTGGCCCTAGTGTGTGCTTGGTGTGTAGGTGTGTTTGTGTGTGTCCTGTGGTGGGTTGGCACCCTGCCCAGGATTGGTTCCTGCCTTGTGCCCTGTGTTGACTGGGATTGGCTCCAGCAGACCCCCGTGACCCTGTGTTTGGATTCAGCGGGATGGAAGATGGATGGATTATTAATATCCTGTTTTAAGTTAACACAATGCTGTACAGGTGTTGTTGTTGCCTTATACAGTATGTATAAATGATTGTCTTACTAAGCTACATAAGAAATAAATAATACATCAGATCTCCTTGCTTTAAACAAAAAGGTGGGCACTGAATGCCAAAAACCAGGTTATTGACCTAGTGTAATACAAACAAGATAATAACCTGGAAACAATCGAAAAAGTTTTTGTTGCTTAGAAACATAATGGCAGTGTGCAAAATACGTGCTGGGGGGTAAATCAGACAGTGATTATTTATACATTACCAAGTGCTCAATATATTTCATAAGATGTCTAATTTTAACATTTACCACAAACAGGTAGCTTGAAAAGAGACAGGAACACATTGTGAAACATTTCATAAAAATCATCAAATGCTTGATAAAATTAGTATCTGATACTATATACACGATAGTGCATTTATGTCTGGTTTCTAAAAACAAAAAAAAAATCACATCTGGTAAGGTTCTACTACAACAAATCCAAAGCTGGGTGTGAAACTTTAACTTGGCTTGCAGATGCTAAATATTGAATTAAATTATTTGAAGAACAAAGAGCGCTTGTATTAATTAAAGTTAAATTATGCCAACAGACCTCTAGTTTCACACACGGACACATAATGCTGATTCTGAAGGGAATTCAGCATGTGAAAATGTAGGCAAAAAAGTCTGAGATAAGGGCCTTTGTTTTCTCAAATCTGTAGTTCGCAATCTGGAGTTTGGGAAAACGTGGAGGAAAATGGAACAGATGCTTTTGAAGGCAGATGTTTAAGGGACAGAAGATGTGTAGAACAGCATGGTGCAAATGAGAAGCTGTACTTATTCTCTATCGGGTTTAACTAATTTATGGTGTTGGAAAAAGGTATATTATCATTATATCCTAATGTACTAAAAAAGAAATAATGCCTATTTAGTTGCTTATGCATAATTTGATAATTAAACACACTTAATGAGTAATTAAATGCAAGTGATTAGTACACAGAAATATATTTTGGTTAACAACTTTGTTTAGAAACCATGCACATTTAATAATAGACCTCTTGGATTTACATTAAATGAGTTAAAATGTTTGTTTTTACAGTAGAATTAGCATTATCTTTAAAAGACTACTTCCAATTAATTGCTAGTAATGTACCCAGCATCATATTTACCTGACATTATACAGGCACTTTTCCCCATAACTGTATTTGTAAGGTTGCTCTTGGCTGCAGGTAGAGCTCAATTCTGAGCAAGGACTCTGGGGTTCCTTTTTGATTTTCAGAGGGAGACTGTGAAAGGCCACTGGACAAGAGAAAAATGCAACACAATAAATTAATAACAAATGTCAGCTTTTTTATTTTTACATAAAAAATGAATTTTAACAGCTCTTACACCACCATCATTGTTAAGAAAGAAAGTGAAAAAGAACTGTTTTATATTTAATCTTTACTGAAAAAGACATTTGAAAGCGCAACATTAATCTAAGCAATATACTTAACTTCCCACATGGGCCCAGCTCATGTAAAAGGCTGTTAAGTACTAAATTACTCCTCCTCAAATCCCTATCATCTAGAGTCATGATCAACACTAATTTAATTACCTTTACTGAACATGGCTCCAGCTTGCTGCCTTCATTGTTCAGTATATTTTACCCTATTAATATTTGCTATAGCACTCTGTGTGCTATAGAAGCATTGTTATAGAGAGAGCAAAATCTCTTCTGAATAAAAAGAACACAAAATCCTATACAAGACATTCTGAAACAAATACTTGATTGTGTAGCAGTGTGGTAAAAAAAAAATACAGACCACACATTTGAAATTAGTTTTGCATTTTCTGATATACTGACTTATCTTGAAGCTTTCCATTAACGCTTAATAGTGTTTAAGAGTTTTTTAAAAGGAGGAAATGTACATGCATTTTTAAAAATACAAATAAAATATCCTTCCAAAAAGTATCCAATTCTGACTTTTTTTATATATACTATTCCAACGGAGTAGGATCCCTTCTGGCCGTAAAGAGATTTAAAGCAGCAACCTTCCAGATACCAGTGCAGATCCTTAGCCTCTCTACCTGTGATAGGTACCAGCTTCCTATCTCCCTGAACTAGATAACCTTGGACAAGGTGCCACTCATTCACACACTTACTCATTCATATTATGTGTGCCAATCAGCCTACGCTGCACATCAAAAGGACATGGACGGAAAACAATCAAAAAAATTCAGTTAGAAAATTATGAGCAAAATGAAGGTCTGAATTATTGAGTAAAAAATAGCTATAACCATATGACATTACATCATGGAAGCATTTGTAATAATAAAACTTAAGCCGTGTTCTGCTTTTAACTTGAGCACCTTATATTCTCAAACCACTGTATTGTCTTCTGGTGTATTCAATAAAGTCAAACTCAGGAAAAGCAAATAAAAAATGATGACAACTTGCAACCTGCAAGTTAGAAAGGCTGGATTAAGGTCCGTACAGGCCCACAAGGCATTGAAACTGAAAAGGCCTCTCCTTACCTTACCTTACTACCTCAACTAAAGAAACCCTCTACAAGCACAGACATATACCCACAAATTCTGAATATCAAATATGTAAATAATACACCAGGTACAGGGAATGAAGTACAAAAAGATCCAAAACTTTATACTAGTGAAATCCCATTACAGTAAATATCGAAGCAACAAAATTTTCAGAATAACAAATACTTTCTGTTAGTCCAAATAAATGTTCATGCAACAGTATGTTAAACAGATATCGTTTTAATGGATTATAAATTTCAGTATAACAGAAGCTTTTTTGAACAAAAATGGCCACCAAAGATAATAATACGATGCAAAAAATACTTAATGCCATGCCTTCACTTTCGCCGAGTTTTGCGAACCCTGCCACAGGTTGTCTCTTTCTAGTTAGAGCAAAAATAAAGTGACTGACTGTTGAAAGAGTTCCAGTCTAGGACAGACTCGGTGAGAGTGTGGACATCACATTATACAGGGTACTTGTGTCGTGAGTGGATACTGTACTGTTCAAGTTTCATAGCGCTTCTGACAGTTTTCTTTCCGATCAACAAAAAAAGTGAGAAATGGTGTCAGTTTACACTGAAAGAAAAATGAACAATCCTGGAAAAAGTTGATTTCGGAATGAAGAAAAATGATGTGCAGATAGCATTCGGAATCATGCCTTCAATGTTATCAACAATTTTGAAGGATTGAAAAAAATCAAAGACAAAGTTAAAAGATCAGGCACTGGGAACTGAAAAAAAAGAATTAGAAGCACGTTTGCGTTTCTATAAAAAAAGTTACATGTAATGTCTCAATTTATTTCTGTATTCATACTTGTATTTCAATAAAAATAAAGTTATATCTTACATCTCATTTTCAAATAAAATATTTTTTGCCTGTACCTGTTTTTATATACAGGTATTGTCAAGCTTGAAACAAAGAGTTAGTTGCACGAGAGGCAGAAAGGTAGTTTCAGGTTTCTAAGGAAAATACATGTACTTTATAACAGTAACAACAATTTATTGTTTGTATAGCCCAAAATCACACAAGGAGTGCAGCAATGGGCTTTAACAGGACCTCTTTTTTTGACAGCCCCAGAGTCTTAACTTCCTAAGAAGACCAAAAAAAAATCCTAATATGGAAAATCTTGGGAAAGGCAATTCAAAACGAGACCCCTTTCCAGATAGACTGGGCATGCAATGGGTGTCAAAAATTGAGTAACTACCATACAATACACAGAAGACAACAACATTTATTTATATAGCATATTTTCATACAAATAATGTAGCTCAAAGTGCTAGAAGACAAGTAAACCTCTACACAGACCTAGATGGTCAATCTATCATTGCCACCTCAGAAATATAATACTATAGTACAATAGTAATAGTACAAGTACAAAGCAAAATGCAAGAATAGATTATTTCACATATGAGGGTTCAGGTTTGTTCAGAGTCCTAGAGACCTTGGCCAACAAACTGCCTCCGCTCTACTGGCCATTCCACAGATGAGTTAGTGCTGGGCTGGCCTATTTGATGAAAGGACCCTTCTACCCGATTATTCCAGTGCTCCTTAATCAGATATTACTTTTCCATGTTACTCTATGGAGAAGGCAGGTACAGTCTCAAGACTTCATTCAAAATAGGAACTGTTGCTTCAGCACTCAAGCACACGAGATAGGAGCACCTTCAGATTAGAACAACACCAGCAGCTCGGAATCACTGCAGTGGCAGACCAGGAGAGTGTGAGGAACAGCAGGTCAAAAAGAGTGAGTAAGAGACAGAGAGAGATTGGTTGGGACCATGTGCTGAAACAGTGCATTGCCGCACACACCACAAGATAAACTCTCTCAGGATCCCATATTAGGACCTGAGTGCAGCCTTGCAACAGGTGACATCTTAGCACCACATTTATTTGAATGGAATGGAACAGTGAATTTTATTTATTTTTTTTTTAAGTGGCTGGAGTGACAATCCTGCCACCAATCCCAAGGTTTTCCCTGTAAGTTGAAGGACATGCTTTCAGGGCTGCAGGTCAAACCCTGGTGTTAAATGTTCTAAACATCGTGCGACAACTTGCAGAGGACAACCAATTACTTTGCCCTTGGTTTACTGTTTACCAGGCACAGCAGAACAGCTATGGAACTATCCTTACACTACTGCCATTAGAGATGATGAATCGCTGACAACTCCTTACGTATTTTCCCCATATTCATAATAAAGAAATTTCCAATATAACAAAATATTTTTATGGTCCCATGAATTTCATTACAACGGGAATCCACCTGAATCAGTCCACTTCACATTCCTTTTTTTTGTTCATTTCTGCTCTGCAATGAATGTAATAAATAGATGAGTGCAATATCACGTCTACAGGAAATAAACTTTCTTTCAATATTGCAATTAAGAAGTATCAATTTAACATTTTTAAAAGACCTATGACACTTTGTTTGGAAACCGTGATATGTAACTGAGTAAATTGGGGCCAAATGAAAATACTGGAAAGGGAATCTCTCAGTAGGGTTTATTGTGGATTGGTTCTTCTTATCTCCTGTAGTAGCCTTATTGTCTGCCACATTGCTGTTCATGTCATTGTTGGTGGCTAAGGACAACTGGAAAGCACATTGATGCTAAGGCTGCTTGAAACAGTCATATCAGCCTTCTCTTAAGAATATATAAGGTTATTCTTTACAATGTTAATTGCATTATTTTTGGCTTTTTCAAATGATTATTATTATTAATATTATTAGTATTATAAAGTGTCAGATATTACTTTCAGCAAAACACGGTCTTTTACTTCTATTTCTATTTTAATTGTTTTTTTCATTACATCACTGAACTCTTGTTTTGAATGTCTGTCCATATGGACTTTTCTTTTTGCTGCAGAGTAACATCAAACATCCAACATCACAGGAGTGACCTATTAGACAGCTTTTCTGATCATGCCCATATCAGCCAGCTGGGACTCGGACTTTTCTCAGACTTTTCTTTAAAATTTTTTTTATTTAGGTCTGCTTAGATAGGTTTATATTCGTGAGGATCAAATTGGTGTAACAAAGTGTACTGAATAGCAAATTGCTGTGATTGCCTGTACTGGTGGTGAAAACGTAGACTTTCCCTGTTATAAGACAAAAAGACCCATTTGTGAGTATTGCCCTGGGGTGTTTACCCAAGTCACCATAATGATATATCTGGCCATGCAATAAAGCATAAACAAAAAAATAATAAAAAATATGATTTCCTAATAGTGTCTCCAAAGAAAAGTATTATTCAGATCCTAATTTTGTTTTTTTTATTTTATTAAATCTATAAATTACAAGATCATGAAAACAAATACCAGCACAACTATACAGGTGATAACTAAGTTCAGTTATTTATAAGTCAAACATAACTAAGAATACCCATCAACGCATTTTCTTAACTTCGGGATTGGTTCCTGCCTTGCACCCTGTGTTGGCTGGGATTGGCTCCAGCAGACCCCCACGACCCTGTGTTCGGATTCAGCGGGTTGGAAAATGGATGGATGGATGGATGGATTCTGTGAGGTCTGAACATATTCTTGTAGGAACTGGTACAAGCCAGGAACCAGTCTTGGATGGGATGTCCATCCTTAATAATGCAACACTCCCACACTCGTACCAGGCCATGTGATTTGACAGGCATGCTGTTGGAACATGGCAGCAATCAACAGTACATGGGAAAAGGACACGTTAACACAGGGATAATATGCAGCCTCCACACTGGTCCCCTCAACTCTGTCACAGCAATGCTAATCTAAACACCCAATCCCAGAGACCCCTGGCCAATATACATAATGTTGCCACACAGAACCAGCACCCTTGGTAGCCAACTTGAGAAACTGTTTAAAAAAAATGTATGCATTCCATTTTCATTATTTTTTATAAAATATTATTTAAGTAAGAAAACCATAATCATTACATTTTACAAAAGCTTTAGTTAAATAACACATAAATAGAATCAAATAAAAGAATCTCTTTAGCTGAGTTCCATTGATGGTGTGAAAGACTAGGCGAAACTCAGAGATGAGAAAAAAAAAACAACAAAGGCAAGCGTCTTCACTGCCAGTATTACACATTAAAATTTTAAAAAGTCATTTTTTTTTCAGTCTCCTGTATTCTACTTATTAAAACACATATAATAGGCAGCAAATTCAAGATCATATCATAAACCTAGCAGGAGGATCTGAACAGAAAAAATGAATTATGATTTCATAGAGTAAAGATACTTTTTTATTCCAAAAGAAACACAAAATACATTATAAGTAAAATATTTTATACACGACCTCTAAATGTAGCCAATGCAGATTATGAGTTGTGGCCCTTTTCATTTCTGTGATTGTGAAGCGTTCAGTGCATGTGAACATTAAAAACTGCACAAATCTTTCCACATATTGACAAATTCTACTGAAAAGAAAATAAAGCAGGTCACGTTCCTTGGGAATACCCTAAGTAGTGAATGATCACTTGTTCTGACTCTAAAACCTCTCTTTACTTCTGCTGACAGGGAAAGATTCTGATATTTTCACCTTGTTTTTTTTCTTTACATGTCACAATGACTGACTTGTTATACTCTCAGTTGAAGTTTAAGCTTACATTCTATTAACCATGTGCAATCATTCATGAATTTGTTTCTTAATCGAACATGCTTAATCCTATTTCAAATTTTACAGCATATTTAGTCAATAAATTTGTTTTCAGCAATATCAATAAAAATATCAAAGAAAGTATAATGTGGGATGGCATAGTAGTTGGCACTGCTACCTCACAAATCCATCTTAATGAGTTCAAATTGCACTCCCAATTGTTGTCTATGTGGTTCTTACATGCTCTTTTTGTCTCTGCATGTTTTTGTCCTCTGGGTACTCCAGTTTATCTCCCATATCCCCAAAGACAGGAAATAATTAGAGTTTCTAAATTGGTGCTGTGAAGTTGTGATGGGCTGACTTTCTGTTCAGGGCTGATTTCAGCCTTACACCCAGTTCTGCCAAATGTGTGACCCTGACTTGAATTGAGCAGTTCTGAAAATATTCTGTTATAAAGAAGATTTTAAATGACAGCAGTTATCATTAGGCTATGTAAAAATAATACGACATACAACAATGTGCACAAACTAATGCAACAAGTATGATACAGTATTCGACAGACAGCAGTCAGACAATCAGTATGTACCTTATGTTCTTGACACCCCATCCTTAAGGATCCAAGTTTTGGATTTCATTCTAAGATGCGGTCTGCTAGACAATAGACATAGGGACAGTTTATGCCTGGGACAGTTAGAATCTTGTAATATGATGCAGTGTTAGAAATAATCTGTACATCTGAAGGAAAGTTAATTCCTCACATTTTTTTTGTACAGATTAAAATCTTATGAGTTGTGTCATCAAAATTGACTATGCAATAAAAAGAGGTAAAGGGTGTAACCTTTAACGATTTTGATGACAAAGCTCAGTTTAATCTCCACAAAAAATTCAGTTCACCTCAAGTGCTTCTATCCCAGTGACCAAATGAAAAAAAAACAAAAGACAGGTCACACCAGGAATGTCTTAGCACTAAATTTTGTGATAATCACCATTTTGAGTAACAACAACATTTATTTATATAGCACATTTTCATACAAATGATGTAGCTCAAGGTGCTTTACATGATGAAGAAAGAGAAAAAAATACAAAGTAAGAATTAAAATAAGAGAACACTAATTAACATAGAATAAAATTTAGGTCCGATGGCCAGGGAGAACAGAAAAAACCAAAAAAAAGTCCAGATGGCTGGAGAATAAATAAAATCTGCAGCCCCCTCTAGGCATTCTACCTAACGTAAATAGTACATACATTTATTTCTAAACCTTGAACAAAGTAACTTTTACTTCTCATAGGATTGTGACCTTGGAATGGTGAAGGAGTGCATGCGCCTTTCTGACTCTAAGAACTATGTTCTTTGGAGATGTGCACTCCTGATAGGATTACCCCTAGCAACCTAGTCTAAGGGGAATTTGCAGGCAAAAAAGAATCCATTAATTACTTTTATGATAATCTTAAATAAATTAAGAATAACTTCTGACAGAATAGGGATACCAGAACCTAATCTTGAAGTCAAGCTTTGGAGTAGAGTTTGACCATGTGCCCCACATAGCCAGATCAGTTTGCCTGGTATGAGAGTACCTTGGGCCAGAGGTCAATGATTGACTATGTAATCTGATCTGAGGTCTATGCTCTGGACACTCAGGTGAACTGAGGTGCTGAGCTCAGATTTGATTGTCATTTGGTGGTAAGCTGGCCCAGCTGAATGAAGTGCCCACTGTATAGACCTGGAAAAACCAAACAGGCAGTGAGGGTAGGCTGGTAAAAGCTAGTGGATACTGTTGGATATGCACACTTAAGGATGATCTTCTGGGGTCTGGCAAGGTAAGAGCAGCGGAATCTGAGTGGTAAAGTGACACAACGGTTGACTCTTTCTCCTTTTTTGTCTGTAGAATGGAGAAGAAATCATGGAAGGACCTCTGATGTCACTTCTGTTATGAGCCTAAAAGTCCTCCTCCTTCCATCTTGCTGGCTATTTTAAAAAATGTCAAACCAGAAGTGCCCCTTTGACAGAAATGTCTTAAAGAGAAGAAACTATAAACAGGACACATGGCATCCAGATTTTCCATTATTTAAGATTATTTTTCATTTAATTTATTAAATGGGGTTACCAAGGTGGTTCCCAACTCTTCACACCTTTAGAAGTGTTCTTCACGCATCTCTGGAGAGGTTATAGAAAAAAAAAGTCTGAAAGGATCATTTTCAAGACCTCAGTATTAAATGAGGCTGTCAAAGAGCTTTGGTCAGAATGTTGTCATCCCCC
The DNA here is from genome assembly GCA_026402145.1 of Polypterus bichir lapradei. Classification (NCBI taxonomy): domain Eukaryota; kingdom Metazoa; phylum Chordata; class Cladistia; order Polypteriformes; family Polypteridae; genus Polypterus; species Polypterus bichir. Next base: position 1,108,969 of record JANRMT010062842.1, on the reverse strand, counting down.
ACCTGCTGATGGATACCAACAGTAAGCTATCAAGTTAGAGAAAATGTTTTGACTGAGAGATACTGGTACACTAAAAAAGGCAGCAGCTATAACAGTTGCCAATGTTAAAGGTGGAATTTGTTAAGGCTGTAAAGAATGGCGTACAGATAGCATTAAAGAGGCTCTGGTAAACCATTTAATAATTCAGGAAGGGTAGATGGTACTTCATATAGGTACTCAGCCAGGGAAGGGAATCATTGACCTCTACTGAGCATATTGTGAGATGGTGGAAGGAACACCTGATTTCCTCGGAGAAGCCAGTGCCAGAAACACTGGATGGAGTTGGGTCCAGTTCTATGCCTGAGATGGATGAGATCCAACCAGGAATGCTGAAAGCATTGATATTTTGAGGGGATGCTTGATCTAACATGCCTGTTTAATGCTGCATGGTAGGTGAAGCAGCGCCTTAAGACTAAAAGACTACAGTGGTGTTCTAATTACCTAGGGAACACACTCCTCCACTTCCCAAAGATGAAGTGGATACTGGGTACTAGAAGTGAGACAGTGTCCAATACCTGAACCTCAGATCATGAAGGATAAATGTGGATTCTGTTTTGGTTGTGGAAGAGAGGACCAACATTTTACCCTTATGCATAAGTATTTGCGAGGTCATGGGAATTTGCCAATCTACATTTGATTTTTTTAATTTGGAAACACATTACAACCATGTAAATGGCAGTATGTTGTGGGATGTACTTAAATAGTATGGGTTCCAGATCCATACTCTGGAATGTCATGTGCCATTCAGTTCATATGTTTGGAGAAGAAGATCAGTTGCGTTTGTATACAAAAGTGGAGGCAGACAAATATAGGTGCTAGATTCCCCTAAGGGGTGAGCAGCTTCCTCAGGTGATTGAGTTCAACTATGCTGAAACTTGTTCACAAGTGATGGGAAGACAAGATTGTGAAATTGACCATTGAATCAGTACAGTGGCAGCAGTTTTTGGATTAATCTTTTAATTTAACAGTCAATTTACATCACTATTTTATTCCTATGGTTGCAAGCCATTATTAGTGACTAAAAGAATGAGATTGCAAGTATAAATTGCTGAAATTTGGTACCTGAAAAAGATTTCTAGGTTCATTCTCCATAACATTGTAAAGAGTAAAGCAATACAGGAAAACTTCGGGGTAGAACTTCTCCAGATTGAATATATCCAGCTGAGTTGGATTAGGCTTCTAGTTAGAATGCTCCTTTGGTGCCTCCCATGCGAGGCTCCATGGTTAGACTCTGGAAATGCTAGAAGGATGATATAGTATGTCTCATCTGGCCTGAGAGAATCTGGAAATTTTCTAGTCAGTGTTAGAAAAAGGTTCTGGGGATATGGTGTATTGGTCAGCTCAACCTACCCCAGTGAGTTACTACCGTGGTCCACATCAGGATTGAGAGAGCAAAAAAATGACAATTATGTAATTTATATATAATTTATCAATGTGTTTCATTCCTAATTCATTCATTTAATGATTCCTACTTATTATAATGCAGGGTCGCAATGGACCATAGCCAATGTACATGGTACAAATCTACTGTGTATGAGTTGATAGTTCATCACATTTAATTATACTTACATAGTGTAAATTTAGAGTTACTAGTTAACCTAACCTAGGCATCCGTAAGAAGTAGGAAAAACTGGAATACACCAAGAGAGCATGCAAAAACTACACTGGCTGTGTCTAGGCTGATATTTAAGTCAAAGTCTCAAAGATATAAAAACTCAGTGTTATCCAATGCCCCACCACTCTTCAACTTATTCAATCAGTTATATATTCACAGTATTTACTTTCCAAATCAGCTAATCTAGTTCAGGGTCATGGGGAGCCAGTTCCTACCCTAAAAGCATCAGGCACAATTTATAAACCAGCCCTGGAAGGGACACCAGCCAATACTGTGATGCAGGGCTTAATTTAATAATAATAAATTGGCATGCTGTCCAGGGGTTGTTCCTGCCTTTTGCCTTATACCTTCTGGGATAGGCTCTAACTTCCCCACGGCTTTGGAGAATGGATGTATGGATGGCTGGATGGATGGACAGAAGAATCTAATTCATTGTATTTTTGCATAGCACCTATTGTAGTAGGTTAGCTTTATTATACACACTTAGAGAGATCTGTGTTTTGGGGATCCAGAGAGAAATAACTGGAGGCAACATCACTGTATAGCAGGCCTCCATAAATGCAGGCTTGCACACTTGCACTAGGAGCAACCTATTGATGCCAGCTGAACTGACTGCCTATGTGATCACTAAACAGACACCAACCATTAAGCAATTTGCAAATAAAAGACACCTCATCCTGGAGCTTTGTATGTAACTGAAGTGTACAATGAAGCAATAATGCCATACCCTCTATTTTACTATGGCTCATCTTCATCAGAACAATGCATAAATAAATCTTAATTTACTCTGATACTGTCAACCACACAGCCTTTAAACAAAATTCTCAGCAATGAGAAAAAATGAGTACCATTAGAGTTGACATATTGTCTTGCTCTCTTGTATATATTTATTAAATGCAGGCAAGCAAGGTATATATACCGGGTAAAAAAAAAGTTCTCAATACCTTTGTGAACAGCCACCTGAGGGAGCATAATGGCTTAAGAATGGTTGTTAGATCTGTTGTGCTAACCCACAATTACCTTTTCATTTACTGTTAACAAGCATGCATGATAAAACACCAATGACTTGCCTTATTGCCTTTGCAATGTGTCTTTCCTAATAATAGGCGCATGCACTTCAGATGTATCACATCCCTGAAAGGCTCTTTTCCAGTCCATTTATCCCAGTTAAAGTCCTCCCCTAATCTTAGCTATCAGATCACAGGCCTTTCAAGGGACCATTAATCCATTTCATTTGTTTACTGTGCCTTAAAAGGCAGTGAATTACATGAGCAATAGACTAGTCAAATCACTGTTTAACCACTATCAAAGGCAGACCCAAACAAGAGCAGTACAGGGGACTTTAAAGGCTCTAAGCATGTACCATAAAGTGCAGGAGAAAATGGGATCATTATGTGGTGATTAAGTAATTATGCCTGACACCAGGCAAGTTACCAGGGATTCAAGAAGCACTATGGACAAAGATTGGAGGGTGGAGGTTAGGGAGTTCTGTGTATTCTCCTGCCTCAAAATACACTGTAAATTACAATCACCCAGACAGGCAGATCAGAACCCTGGTGATCCCTTTACACTGCTACACGGCATTCTGTACTAGGACAAATATATTCTGTTAATGATTTCTGCTTAAAGCCCCTAAATGAAATCAGCTCACTGACTGGGCTAAGCCTGCTACCTTTTTTCATATTGAAAGTAAATGCACTCATGCAATGTAACAAATTGTACGTTTCTTTTGTTGATGGCACTTATCAAATCCTATTAAAAGGACTTCCATTCATCTTTTCACTTTTGTGTCCACATAGTTCACTACAGGATGATAAAGCATCAGGATCCAACCCAAATCTACAGAATGTCCAACCCAAATGTACAGTACATGTACAGAATTACTCATAATGGGACAATTTAAAGAGACTACTTAACCAAACATATGCAACTTTTTGATGGGTTAGAAAATCATGTACATAAGCTAATACCATCCAAACACATGGAAAACATGGAAATTCCATGCAGATTGTGGACAGTCTAAAGTAGTGCTAACTACTATGTGGTCCTCTTCATCCTTTATTATTAATTAGCATTGTAATTCATTCACACAGTGCCTGCCAAAGATCACTACCTTGCTGGACATAAACCTGCAGCTTTTCAATGATCAGCTTGGGCACAAAGCAGAAAAAAAAAAAAAAATCAAGACATTAACCTGCTGAGATAAATGAACATTTCTATGGCCCAGTAGGCTGTTGACACTCTTCTCTAGTCTGGGATGGTTCTGTTACTCCATTGCAATAAAAGCTCTTCATAACCTTGTTACATTACCAAAGTTTATCTCCATCTGCATTAAAAATCTGAAGAATACTTCATTTATAAATATTTATTATGTGTTTGAGACCATTAGGCAGATGAGAAAAGTAAAAAAAGGTCAATTTAGGTACTGTAAACTATAAATGTATAAATGTTTTCTTTAAATATGAAATCTCTGTACAGAAGAGCAGATCTTCAACTCAGTATGGCTACATAGCCATTATAAATCCAGGAAACATCGTTTTGCACCTTCTGAACCCTTCTTCTAACTCCATCTCTCTACTTAGTTTTACCCAGATGGCTACTCCCTGTGAAGAAAGTTTACAAGCAGCTGTAACCATCTGTGTAATGTTCAGACATTATATAATTTTGGTATTAATAGAGATGTAATAGATATTTGACATACTGTGAAAATTGAAATATGCTTTACTGGAAATCCTTACATAAACTGTTTTTTTCATTTAAATGCCAAAAAATGAATGCTTTTTCAATGCTATTTTGGAAATCTGTTGCAGGAATGACATAATTGTGCAATGTTACCAATGACTGAAGGCTTTTTTTAAACAAATATTTGGAAGTTAGGCACTACGAGTAACAAACACTACTCAACAAAATACGGGATTACCAAGAAGTCTGAAGAGAACTCATTGTATAAATTGATTTTGCAAGCCAGTATTGAAAAGGCACCATTATAAAATAAGTCCATCAAGTTTTAAGCTGCTTCATCAGTGTTGTGCATATCCAAGAGTACAAATCCACTTAGTGCAAAAGGTGCATGTTTTTTCAGATGTATTAGGGAAAAAATGATTTCCCAGTAAAGAACCTATGAAGAAGATAGGAAGAACAAGAAAACTCCATGTAGATGGTGCCTTAGACTGTAATCTGAACCCAAGCCTCTAACAGTGTGAGATGAGGCTGTTTCCTGAAAGCCAGTTCACTAATTTATGGGTGCCAGGAAAGGCTCCTTGTGATTCTGCAATGGGGTAATGAAATTTAAAAAAGGATGGCTAAAAGGATGATTCAGATTTGTTTGTATTATTTATTTTTAAAGATGCTTTCTTAGTTATTGAAATTCACAATTTTAAACAAAAGCCTAGCTATGCTTTGTTATAAAACAGGTGACTAAACACATATTGCAATGTACTAACATAACCAGTATTACAGGGGAATGGGGATTAGCTTTCCTTACACAAAATTTATTTCATTACTCTTTCTAATGTATATTATAAGGGGTATCTCAGCAAACCTCTGTTAGGCAACATTATGCTTAGATAACCATACAGGTATTAATCATTGTCACATCATAGCCAAGCTGGGGCAGACAGAAGGTGTCCCTGTCATCGTGAATTGGATGTGTGTAGAAATGAAACTATGCATGAATGGATTGATGATGCCAGGTTCCTTGCATTGCTACCGATGACATTGTATTTTTATTTTCTATGTATTTGAAAGATTAAATCACACTTCTGCAGATAAATTAGAATATTTCAGAAAGGCTAACATTGAATAGAATCAGTGTTATAATTTTAAGAATAATTGTGCAGAACGAGTCTTGTTGCATTTTTATTATCAATCTTTATCAATCTATATTTCTCAAAGGTGCATTCTTTGCTAACTTCTGCCTTTAACATTGTTGTTCTAGTTGTTAAGATTAAACTGTTGGTATGATGTTTTAGAAAACAGAAGCCAACTGGTTTAGGCCATAATTGTCAACACAAAATGGCCCACGCCAATATGTGCTACATGGTCTGTAGGTTTTCCACAATATAGCATTACTAAAAGTCTTCTACATAATTTTCATTTGTAATATATGTGTTTTTAATTTATCATATGTCATCCATCAACCGGCCCTGATCTTGCTGGGTTCAATAAATCTAGCTTTAAGTATAAAAAAGTGAAGGGAACATATAAAACTTAAATATAGCAGAGCTGTGTTTCGTCGAAGTGCCTTAATCCATATTATTATTTTTGAATGAGAGACTCACAATTGCAGAAACATACTAATTATGTTTATTTTTGTAGCAAGGGTCACTGCTTATTTTGTCCTCTTCTGAATTCTTTCTATAAGGAAGTGTTGGGTTGGCTTTTTTTTTCTCTTCTGGCAGGCACTCCTGTGCAATCATTCTGACTGCAGTGAAATCTGACACCGTCTCCTTAAGAAGTATGCGTATAAATAATCGTTTAAAAAGGCTGAGGTATCTTCTTACTTCAGAAAGAGACATCTCTAGCAAAAGAACTAATCTTAAGGAACTTTTTAATAAATACAAATTCTTACACTATTTACTACTCCTCTATGGAAAGCTTTTGCAACATTTCTACCCGTTTCACTATAGATTTCAGCACAAAAACAGCTCAGAATTACAGCCATTGCTGTACTGATTACCTTCTTTTGTTCTTCATGAATTTGACTATGCATTGAAAACAAAAAGCAGCTTGTTGCATCATTGAAAGAGCAGCAACTAGTCAACCATGAAATGCAAATCAAAATGTTTTAATCTGTGGTTTTTAAAATTTCTCTTCTCCTAGGTCCTGGATTTAAACTAACCATCTTAAATGTGACCTCAGTAAAGCTTAAAAATTTAAGTCCCATTGTTATTTTAATGACACGAAGGGCGCTATAAAAAACAAACTTCATTTGACAAACCCTGAAACACTACAATTTCCACAATGACCCTAATGCATTGATCCACAAATTGTATTGCTCAACTCCACCACAATAAAACATTTTGTAAAAATGGGCTGACATGAAATTTCTACAGTACACTTACTTTTTGCGGTTTCTGTCAACATCACCTGAAGATGTTTTTAAACATTGCTTTCAAGAAATTACACTGTCATTTTACCATTAAATATAAACAAGAGTAGAAAAAGGCCATATTGATTACCTGCTAACCTTTTCTTGTGACTCTTAGCACCACTAAAACAGTGCCTTGCAGCTTTTAAAAGGCAAAAAAAAGGAAAAAAATCACTACTCTAATTTGAACGATTTAAGCCACAAAAATATATTAGTCTGATTTTCTTGGACTCTAAAATGACAATTCTTTTTATGTACACTTTAATTTTTAAAATATAAAAATTTATTCTTAAAAAATCTAAAAATTATATGCATACACGTATTTGTTTGTATATATGTTTATACAGCCTGTGTGCATATGTAAGTGTAGCTACTGCATGCTTTCATTTATCCTTATTTTCATTATATCCTTCAGCCTAATGAAAGCTTCTCAAATGATAACAAAAATATATTTATTTTTAAATTTTAATTTAATTGGAAGATAGCCATATCTGTATTCAATAATGCATTTTATAAAGTAGGGAAAGCCTTACAATTTTAATTATTTGGAGTAATCTTTGGGAAGCACGAGAGATATTTAATCATACTAGCAATTTCTTTTTCTTATATTTTCCTGAATATACACAGATGATTTAAAAGCATTTTAAAAAAAGGTTGATTCCGTATAAAAAGCATACATTTCATTGTATTACGTTACAATATTAAAATTAATGCAAAATGTTTTTCTCGGAAATGTCGGAGAAAACACAGTAATAATGCACCATTGGATTTTAATCACTGATTTTTAAGACTGATCTCCCTTAAATGTTGTGGGGATCATTTCGTTAAAATCTATACAAATTTAAAGTTAATATTTTATCAAAAACTGTGGTGGGCTGGTGACCTGCCCAGGGTTTGTTTCTTGCCTTGCGCCCTGTGTTGGCTGGGATTGGCTCCAGCAGACCCCCGTGACCCTGTAGTTAGGATATAGCGGGTTGGATAATGGATGGATGGATTTTATCAAAAAAAAAAAAACCTGTTAATTTTTACAAAACTGCTTTGTGATATAAAAATTGAAGCGTAAAGTACTCATGAAATAAAAAAAAATTATGCTTCAAAACTTTCCACTTCAAAGCACAGGCTTGTAATGTAGGTTTGTTGTGAAAAATCATTACTGTTGCTTTGGAAAATGTTAACACAACAATCGGTGCTATTTCCATTTCCAATGTGTTCTATTTTGTGTTTTAGTTAAGAATACCACACAACACTGCTTACATGAATAAACATTCAGGTAAAAAGTATGTTAAATTGCTAAAATGAAAAATCCCTTTTGGAAGACAAATATTTCCTAAATGCTTATTTTATAGAATGAAGTGGTGGAAAGCTTTCAAGTGGTTGGTAAATACAGGGTGATAAAAAAATATCCTTGGGAAAGGTTGGTCTAAGATGGTGTAGAGGAGCGACCAATTCAGCATTGCACTGCAGTGGTGGTCCACGCTGTCACACATATCACTGACACAGGCACCGGTACAGGACAGACAGAGAGAGAGTGTGGCACCATGCTAGGATACTTAGGAGATTTTTCCCAAGAAGCCAGAGGGCTGGTGACCCAGCAGATGCCAGGGATGTCTGATAGTCTACATAGTGGAAAATAAAGACCACCACAATTGATGGAGTTAACCAGACCCTGAGGAAGGGTCAGGGAGGACTCACAAGAGGCCAATATTCTCCCATTTTCTGCTGGTCAACAGACTTTCCCTGACATGCAGGATTTGAGAAGGTACAACTACCATCTTTATGGAATTGTTCGACTTACTAGCTACCTTGGAGAATTAGTCCTTTAAGAGCTACTGTGAGCTCAAAGATGTAGGATTATCATGGGCAGTATAAGGACACTAGCCTGGTGCCCCTGATTCTAAACAGCAGCCACCCTTGTTTCTGGAGCTTGGCGGGACGTTGCCATTGGTCATTTCAGACAAGATATTGGATTGACTCTAGAATTGAGAGGTAATATACCTGAAAAGTAGGTAAATTGCCAAGCTAGTTCTAAAAATTGTTTAGGAATGCCAATGGGGGCAGCAGACTATTTTGTTTTGTCGTTTTTGGTACTCTGTATTTGTACTATTGCTCTCGTCAATGTGTGTTTACTTGCAAGAATAAAACACTTTTTTGAAATGTTTGGTCACCCTCATGTAAGATTCAGTCAGCCAGTCAGTCAGTCATTGTCCAACCCGCTATAACCTAACACAGGGTCATGGGGGTCTGCTTGAGCCAATCCCAGCCAACACAGGGCACAAGGCAGGAACAAATCCCGGGCAGGGTGCTAGCCTAGGCAGTTTATTTAAGATTTTGTGTTTTTATTGTGTCTTATTTAAGTAAAAATTTAAAAATTGGAATTATGTAAATGTTTGGGTGTTATTAAAGAACAATTGATTGTTTTTGATACTTTCTGTTGATTATTAACTTCAAATAAAAATCTGGAGCTTCAAGTACTCATTCTTTTATTGCTTTTTCTGCTGCATTTTTTACATTGAAAATAAGTCACACTTGTAAATAACTATGTGATCTTTATTTAGCAATAATTAGTGTAGCAGACCGCTTCTGCACCAGTGATAAATAGCACAGCCAGCGGCGGCAACAGGAACACCCAGGATACAATGAGCTAGTACACTTCAGCTGAGCAGCAAGTTTTTAAACTACTGGGAAATTAAATTTTGAACACAGAAAATCTGTATAAAATATTTTCAAGGAAAGGAAATTTGAAACGTGGCATTTTTTGTTGGGGCAATCAAGTTCAAAGATAATTCAGAAACCACTTACTTATGTTTGCCTGGAACTTGTATATATAATGCAATAAGCTAACAGTAAGCAATTTTGATGACAAAAATCTCTTTTTCTTATACATATATTATTTATTTAAATGTCAGCAGCATCGCAGTACAGCGGGTAATATCACTGCCTCCCAGTGGGCTGCAGGTACATTTTGGAGCTGGAATACCTATTCTTAATGAGCATGAAAGTTGCTTTCTGTACTTCAAAGACATGCTGGTAAGATGACTGGCGATATTAAATTGACCTAGTGTCTGTAACTGAAAAGCAGACAGTTAGAATACAAAGTGCAATCTAAACGAGATTCAGAAAATTCAGAAACCGAATGGCAGTAAGCAATTAAAATTGTAAAGGTGTCTGTACAGTAAATGTTTTTTAAACATGTATTTAATCTTCACACCAACGAGACAATTCTTTTTCACCCATTTTCACTCATCTTGTAAATGAAAACATTTTGCAAACAAGAAGATACATTAAAGATTTACAAGGCTTTTCACATCACAAAAGCAAACCATACAAGTTCTCACAGATTAAATAATGGAACGTATTTCACTGAAATCACTATAGGGACTCTGATGACTAACATTCACATCTTATATTGTACATGGCTTTTAGAATGTCAAACACTTTTCTAATGCACTTCTTTCTCCCGGAGGACAAATTACAATATATTTCTAAATAACACTATTATTTCCATGCATGATGTCATTTTTTTCATCCATTATTTTCCAGCTCTGCTTTACCCAGTACACAGATGCAAGCAGCTCAAGCTAGAACTATCCCAGCAGTACATGGTACAAACTAAGATCCTGGTCTAACAAAGAGTCTGTTGCTGGATATTACCAGCCACCTTAGCAGGACATGATACACATATATTTTGGACCCATCTTCCTTAATATAGCATGTACAGATAATAATATTTAAATGTTTACAATGTAGTGACTCTTGACAGCAATGTATTTATAGTATAGTAAAAGTCAAGGCAAGTTAAATAATGTTACATTGCTAAATTATTACTTACAAAAGAATAATACTGCTCATGAGGAAATGGAAATTGATGGGCAATGTCAGCACTTATAATAATGAGTAGTCCACTACTACTAACTGTATTTGTTACAGTGTTAATATAGCTGAATATATAGTGTTGTCTACTGTTTGAAAAGAGAAAGTGAAAAGGTATTACTACTCATGAAAAAAATAAATGTAAGCACGCACAAAACACAAGAAAGAGGATTCATTGACAAGGTTAGTAAGGTCATATTTTAAGAATGTTTTTGTTACACATGTTAAAACAAGTTGATTCAGGTGCCAATGGTTATGAAGTCAATATCACTCAAGTCGGCGCATCAGAGAAGTTCATTCTTTATCCATGCAACATAGCATCTAAAACACTAGTTGAAACATGTCCATCACAAAAAAGCAAATGTTTTTTCTACCACTGACAATTAAACAGAATGTGATTTTATTGTCCCATATGGGTGTGTGTTTTATTTTTCAGACTTAAAAGTGGTGTTTTTCCCACATATCCAGAGAACAAGGATAACTGCAACTAGTAATAATGCAAAAATATCATGACATTTAGAATTATTATGTGCATTATCTCTTGTAATACTCAGTATATACCTGATTTGTAAAGTTTGTGGTTCAAAAAATAGATTTAATTCATTAAAGTCATATTTATCAAATAACAGTCATTAACAATAAGAATATTGATACATCTTTTTAAAGCCATTTTTTGGTTGTTATGTCTTTGCTACTTGAAGGGGAAGAAACCACACTAAACTAAATGCTTATTTTTGCCTGTTCCATGTCCAGAAAGTCTACTTTAGTGTATGTGCAATGAATATTTTCTTTGCATGCATAAGGTGGTAAACACCTGCAATGTGTCAATGTAAATTTTTGAGTCTGATGTGACGATGTGGGTTCTGCTCCACACTCCCATCGCTGTTCGGGACCCCTTGAACCCAACACCGTCACATTTGGTGGCAGTGGTGGGATCCACCAGCGGTGGGATGAGCTAGCAGTGAGGACAGAAGAGGAGACAGAGCAGCAAGCGGGATTGGTGACAGACTTAAAAAGAACCCACGTACCCAAGCCGAAGGAGGACATTTTATGGACAGATCTTTATATGGACATTTATTTATTGTTGGTTTTTATGTCTTTTAAAGTTCTTATTCTTTTAATGTCCTGTTTTATGAAGAGGGGGCTTGGGTTTGTTTTATAGTGGGATTGTTTTAGTTCTTTTATTTTAGTGCAGTGTAGAGTGGCCAAGCTGTGGACCTGAGCTCCAGTTGCATTGGGTTGGCAGTGGTGTGGAGCCTTCCCATGCAACTGGAGTCTTATGGGGGGTGGAATGTGGTGTTATGGGTCCACAGCTCGCTTAGCAAAGGCCGTTTTTATTTAAATAAATAATCACCGCGCTCGCAGTGGCTTAGTGACGGGGCGTGGTGGCCGTAGCAAGCCGCAGGGTGGGTGTTTCTCACCTAGTGCACAGGTGAAGGACTGGCCACATCCATGATTGTTCCTGTGGCTAATGTGCTGCAGCTGCTATGGCCCCCCCCCCAATATAAAGAAGTGCGAGTCGGTTAGAAAGGAGATGAGAGAGAACAAACAAGGAAGAGAGAGAAAGACGGAGGTGACTGGAAAAAGCAGGAGAGAGAGAGAAAGAGAGACACAGTGCGAGTGGGCGAGTGAGCGAACGAGCGCTTGCAGGCAGCTGTGTGGAACCCTGGGTGTTAGGTCGACACCCGGGAGTCGAAGTAGAAGTCGCTCCCGCTGAGCGATTATGTAGCGGGAGTGACTAATGAAGGGTGACTGTCCGCATAAGGCCGAGACGGCAGCGGGAGTTGGGAGGCTTGGTGGTGAAGTCCTTGATATGGGTGTCCTGGAAATCAAGGTTCCAAGTCTCAGGCCTGGGATGAGTGCCAGACTGAAGCCAGGATCGGGAGGTCTCCAGACCTGTGTGTGTGTGTATGGAAAAGGACAGCTGCTGAGAGAGCGTCTCGCCTGCTGTAAAGCCCAACCGGGAGAAGCAGGTAAGACGCTAATGTAGAAGAGCACCGGGCTTATTGATTGTAAGGACTGCTTCCAGCGTCATTTGAACCTCGTTGCTTTTAAGGATTGTGTTTTTGTTCTATTTATTGATTTTTTTTAACATCCACATTTCTTTTATGGATTATTTATTTAATGAAGACTCTTTTGAAGCACTGCACTGTTTAATTGAACACTTTGTTTTTGATTTGTTGTTGGATTTTAAATAAAAGCACTTTGCACCTTTTTACATCATCCCCTAGCTTTGTTATTGCCTCACTGTCTAGCTCACCTCGGTTATAACTATCGACGGTGTTGGGTTCAAGGGCTCCCGAACAGCGATGGGAGCGTGGAGCAGAACCCACATCGTTACACCCTGCCATTTCCAAAATCTACCTTAATTCCAGAGGATGTTTTTATTTTGAGAATAAAATTCTCCATGAACTGGAGCTAACTGGTTTGATAACAAAAGGATGGATGCATAGATGGATGGAATTGTAAAGTAATTATTTATTTTTTCTGTTTCCCTACTCACTACCTCATTCCCTGCTGATATGATGTTAATGTAATTCTGTATAACTGAACAAAGTAGCACAAGTGGTTTTTCAAGCACAAGGCCACTGTAGAAAGAAAAATGCATTTTGAAGGCCCAAAGCAAGGAGGTTCACCTCCTTTTACAGGAAAATATGACTGTCATTACAGAGTAAAGGGGTTGAGCAAATGTAACAGTGAAAACAATAATAAGCAATAGGTTACAGTACTAGGATTTAGGGGGATAGTGTAAGCAGAATCAAATTGGGCAAATGTGAGGGTTATTTCATATCATTATCATAGTTATCAAGGTAGCTATTCTCTTAATTACCAAATAATGATGTCCATAATCAAACAATACTATACCTCAACTTTACAATCATTCTTAAATCTCCTTATTTCAAAAATGCTTCAGATTAGCAAGATCTTTAAATGGCCTACTGTAAATGTCAACATGCTTAGAAATTGGTTTGAGTGATTTATGTTACATTTTGATCAGTTTATAGTATCCACACACATCAAAATATTTTAATGATTTATAAAAAAGCTATAGAAATTAACAGGGCAGGAATACAGAAGTGATTTATGCAGGCAAGCAATTTCAGTTGTTTATTGGTCAGATATAAGAATAATAGTTGTCTGATATCTAAAATTCATCTAAAAATATTTCTATAGAAAGACTTTTTACAGAAAGTCATGGCCTGCTTATTGACATTAAGTATTTCGATATCTAGTGAATACTTTTTAAAATATCTGCAAGTAATGTGAAGATTATATTACAATGAACTGCTAGTATCCATGTTAACAGAAACCATTCCTGTAGTAGTTTAAAGCAATCAAACTACATCTAAATATCTATTTTAGAAATTCTTCTTCAAGGTTTAAACTTTTACTTTAAAAGTAACTAATACTGGGATTTCAAAAGACAAAGTGGAAAGGAATGCTATATGAAAGAAATGTAATCAGAGATGGTTAATTCACAGAACTGCTTTCAAAGTGAATGCTGTAAATTTATACCGTCATACAGTATAGTGATATAACCACAGATCTTGATCAAAGAAGACTATCCTTATCTACAACACCCAAGCTTATCTCATAATGTGCCTAGGCACAGAAAATCAGGACAGACACTATTAAGGTATGTGGATTTGTGGTGGCACTGCTTTACATGAGTACAGATGATCATATATATATTTCCTACCACCCCACCTCTATGTTAACATAAGTAACTTATCCTATGACAGAAAATGTGTCACTTTGCGGTCTCTGCTTCTCCTGTGACCACACTTCACCTCATCTTCAGTACATTTTGCCTGAAAAAGGGGCCTGAGTTGCTTGAAAGCTTGCATATTGTAATCTGTTTAGTTAGCCAATAAAAGGTGTCATTTTGCTTTGCTTCTCATTGAATCTTTTTAGATGCAAAAATATGGAAAACACCAACAGGACGAATCTTCAGTAAAGCAGCACAGTAAGACTTGTAGTATTTACACATTTTTGCCTTCACATTCTTATCTGTGGTGATAGTACTAGGGTGTTGTACCATGTTAGCCATTATGGATGTAGTGAGAAGTTAAGCAAAATGTCATCTTTTATTGGCTAACTATCTGTGGTGACATATTTTATTTTTAGGGAAGTAGGTTTACTTTAATATGACAATGAAAATGTCACTTCTTATCACTGCAAAAAATCCATGAAAATGCTCCTTTATATTTTTGGAAATGATTATGTGGATAATTTTCTGCAGATATGTTTATAATTAAGAATATCAGTTTGACTTAATTCCCATCACATTTGTGTTCTACAACTAAAATTTATTTACATGTATAATTAATAATAATAATAATAATAATTTCATTTTAAGGCACTTTTTAAGATGCTCAAGAGCTTCTTAAAAAAAGTTCAAAGAAAATTTGCCAAATCAAAGAATTAATAAAATAATGTAAATGCTAAAAGAAATAAACAAAAATTAAAATAAAATAAAAATAGCAAAATACAATTAAAATAACATGATGATCATAAATGTACAACACTGTACAATCAAGGGACAAAAAGTAGGCAAGATTAAAAAGATAACTTTTATGTCTGGACTTAAAGATGGGAAGTGAATCAATGCTGCGGAGATAATAATGATAATAATTCTTTACATTTATATAGCACTTTTCTCACTACTCAAAGCACTCTCCACACAGGGAGGACCCAGGACATGAACCCACGATCTCCTTACTGAGAGGCACCTGTGTGGAGATATCTTGAGGAAGGGCATTCCAGACGCAAAGAGCAACACAGCTAAAGAAATTGGACCCCATGGTAGATATACGAGCATAGTGCATAGTGAGGAGATTTAAATAAGAAGATCTAATAGTATGAACAGGTGTATGAATATGTAGCAGATCTGAAAGATATGAAGGTATCAGGCTATGAAGAACTTTGAAGGTTACCGGTAATAGCAGAATCTTGAAATTAATTTGTTCTTTAACAGGTAGCCAGTGAAGTTCACAAAGAACCGGTGTAATGTTTTCTATGAAAGTGGTTCCGGTAATAACACAAGCAATTGTCAAGGAAAAACTGTTAGGTTTGGCGAGAATAGATTTAGCACCAATGAGGAGAACCTCAGTTTTATCATTATAAAGTTTGAGAAAATTAGAAGAGAACCAGGTTTTTATTTCAGAAAGGCAGTCAGAAAGGATGAGGGGAGGAAGGGCAGAATTGGGCTTAGTAGAAAAATACAGGTGGGTGTCATCAGCATAACAGTGAAACTGAATACCAAACCTCCTAAAGATACTACCAAGTGGTAGAAAATAAATAATAAATAAAACAGAGCCTTGGGGAACACTACTAGTGACTGGGGTAGGCTGAGATCTAAAATTCTTGAGTTGAACAAACTGTGTACGACTGAAGAGATATAAAGCAAACCAAGTGTAAGAAATATCACAGATTCCAATGGAAACTAATCTGTCTCACAAAACACTATGGGAGACTGTACCAAATGCTGCACTCAGGTCGAACACCAAAACGGTCAGCAGCCCAGAGTCAGCAGCCATTAGCAAATCATTAGTGTTTTGAACCAATGTTGTCTCTGTACTATGGAAAGAGCAAAAACCAGACTGAAACTACTCAGATAGATTGTTACAAGTTTGACATGCTTGTACGTGTGCTCCAAGTATTTTTTTTTTTCAAATATTTTAGATAAAAATGGCAGGTTTGAAATTGGTTGGAAATTGTATAGATTATCAAGGTCAGCACCTGGTTTCTTTAAAATGGGAGTTATAGCAGCCAATTTAAGAGCTGAGGGAACAATACCAGAAGAAAGCAATAAATGTGCAATATCAGTTATTAATGAGACAATAAAAGGCAGACAAGCTTTTACCAAATGAGTGGGAATTGGATCTAACTGAAAAGTAGAAGATTTAGATTTTTTAATGAGATCAGAGACTTCAGAGACAGTAGGGAGTGTAAAGGACAAAAGGAAATTTGAACAGGACGTACCAGAGGCAAAGTTAAGAGTATTGTGTAGTGTACATGCCGATGATGTCAGTTGCTGGTAAATAATGTTAATTTTTTAATTAAAAATTTCATAAAGATACCACATTGTGCAATGAAATAAAGGTGAGGTGTTACGGCATTAGGCGGCTGTAGAATCCTATTAACAGTAGAAAACAAAGCTGTAGAATTCCCTTCACCTATCCTAAATTGTTCTGCATAGTTGGCAGATTTGGCAGTAGGAAGAGCACCTTTATAAAAAAGCAAATGATCATAATACATTTTCTTATGTTCAGGAAACCCTGGCTTAGCACACAAATGTTCCAGTCTACAGACTTTAGCTTTAAACTGACATAGCTCAGCGGTGTACCAAGGAGCAGAATGGGTAAAACAAACAGACCAAGATTTTAAAGAAGCAAGATTATCTTGAAGATTATGTAATCCATCATTGTAATAGGAAACCATTTCATCAGTTGTGAAAAGATTGTTTCTACAAGGGAGGTTATAAGTTCTACTGCAAAGAGTAGGTATTTGGACGAAATGAGATTGAGTGATATTGCTTAATTTTGGAGAGTGTTAAGTTAACATTAAAGGATATAAACTTATGATCAGATATTGGCAGATCTGATGAAGTACAATTATGAGGAGTAATACCAGTGCAACAAATAAGATCAAGAACTTTACCATGTGTAAGATCAACCAACATACTGCTGTAAGCCACAAACTGTCCCTTACCTGACATGAACTGTAAGAAAAACTTGGTGAAATAAGATATAGTCAGACAGCTTCCACTAATTGCTTGGTGTTTATTAGAAAAGACCTCACCCTTCGATTTATAATACTTACTGTAAAGATGAATACCGTCATTCTTCAGACAGTAAATCAACTAACTGTGGAGCTGGAAGGAGTTTTACAATATGTCAATCCATCCATCCAAATGTCTAATTTCAAATCCATTTAATCTAAATAGGACTTTTTGATTTGATCTGTAATATTTTTCAAATAGGATTTTGTCCTGAAAATTCTGGGGTTACAAAAATAAAAGCAATACTAAAAGCCTTCGTTGGCTGAAGTCATTCTTGATAAATAATAGATGGTGTTTCTTCATTGATATGATAATACTAAAAATCCCAGAAAAACTAATAGTTTAATGGTCCTGTGATTTAATCAAAATCCAAAGACAGCTAAAAAGAACTTTCTACTTATATTTATTTATTTATTAATTATTGTAAGCATGTAGTGTAGGAAATAAAGATGCGCATATAATTTTGTTACCAACATCAGGGCAGTTATTTAAAGTGCTTAAACTGGTTTGGGAACTAAGGACTGGCACGAAGATTTGGCTCTAGGATGATACTAATTGCACAACCTTCGTGTGTTACAAAGGAGAAAAATAAAACAGAAAATTATAAGAATGACTAATACTAGAACGATACACTGAAAGAAACAGTAGTAATTTAAAGCTGGCAAAACTGTATATTTCACAGTATGCAAACAAAATACATACAATTGGTAAAATCTCAAAGTTGAACGTTCAAATACAGACATGTGCGCTTTTATTTTTTAGTTTCCTTGTCTGAATATTTGTCATTTATTTGCTTTGTTTCTGGCAATCAATCAAAATGAATTGGTTTTAAAGTAAAGTACAAAAGAACAGAACACTGCAAAAAATAAATCATGACATTTTGAAGTTAAACAAGGACACTCTGCCCCAGAAAACCAGGAATGCTGTAAATTGAATAAGCAATCATTCTCAAAAGAAATAAGATTCTTACTAAAATGTGGTGATAAAGTTCTTGATACACATTTTTATTCAATCGACTTTTCAGTATCAAGTCTCAATAAATCTCAGAAGCACACTTCAAGCAAAGAGAACATTAGAAGAAATAGTTAAGGTGGGATTCATCTGATAAAGCAGCTGCTTCTTTTACATGAAGAAAAACCAAGCAGAATATATAAATTCTCAAAGGAATAATCAGCTATTTCAAAAATAACCACAGCAAATCAAAATTAACCAAATATTTAGAGAACAAATTAAAGTAATGCAATATTAAAATACCATATTTTCTTTTTGTCTGTGGGAACTTACTTCTTGGCTGTTTTTTTTTCTTCACATTACATTCATGCACATCTACAGCCCTTGCAACGTGCAGCCTGTCTAGTTTGGTAATATGAGTGTTTCTGATATTGTGTGCATGACATGTCCCTGAAAACTGTCCCCAATATCCTATGTGAATTAAGCCCTGTTATTGAACATTTCTAGTGTCACAATAGCAAAGCTAAAGAAGACGAGGTCTGTGGTTTCTCAGAGAATTTTTAACTTATTTTAATATAGTATATTACTTTTTTCCATTCATAATTACCCCCATCATTCTTCTTTGGTCAACTGAACAAGCAATAGTATGGGCACACTGAAACTGTATATATACCAGTAAAAATTGGCACACAAAAAAAAATGCAGCTTACACATGAACTAAATTACTTTGTAGGCAATGTATGATGATCAAGATTAAACATGTCTTTAGACCCAACCATAGGTCATCATCTACCTTGGACTGAACCCCATCCTTTAAGTCACATTCTCACGATGGACTGGACACAATAGCAACCTAACTGGCTCAACTAAAAATGAATTGTTCTGACACAGGCAGCAAGCACTACCTCTAGTTGAGGGATTGCTGCTGTCACTGAACTATAACAGTCTTGTATAATGAACCATTGTACCCTCTTTCTGGTTAAATCTGCCATTATAAACTTATTTTCCACATTTGGCACCAGTAGGTTCACCAATATTACCATCAAAGGATCGTCATCCGCCTGGAATTGCCACCAGGTTCTTAAACTAACTGCATATGCAATCTAAGTGACCTAATAAAAAAACAAAACATCTACAGCTCTAGTGAGTAGCATGGCTTCATAATCATATCTGAAAAGTAGTGCTGTAAGTGTGCCATAACAGTATCACAATTTGAATTGAAAATCAATAATGAATACACTGAAATCCCTCTTACATAAACCCAGGACAATACTGGACACAGGAAGCCAGAAGATAGAAAGCAATGGTGTTAACCATTAAAAATCAATATATCACAATCAACTGTGAACTAAGATGTACCAGACACTTTATATATAATGTCCATAATATTTATATTACATTTTTAATATTTTAGCTTATTTATTTAAAAACATATATCTTTATGTTACATGTTGGGGTGGCAATGGCTTACAGTGTTTACTATGGCAGAAGTTAGAAATCCCAGGCTCAGTCACCATTTATGTGGAGTTTGCACACTCCTTCTATTCCTATTTGTTTTGTTTTTCTAGGATATTCTGGTTTCCTAATCACAAGCCAAACTTTGCACGTTAATTGTTTACTTTAATTTGGTTCAGTATAAAAAGTGTGGATATTTGTGGTGTACTTTACAATGGGTTGGTTTGGTTTGGTTCCTGTCTTATGTCAGATGTTGCAGAAGTGGCCGCCAATTCCGGCAACCTTGAACTGAACTAATCAGGTCTGACAATGAATTTGTGAACTTTTCATGATTGGTTTACTGGAAACCCAACTAAGTATAAAAGTATTTCAGATACAGTATTCACATTTCCATGTGTATATTATTTAAACTGATCAACAATTTCTTTTCTGAATTCAGTTATTAGTTAGCTCATGGCTAATGACTGTAGGGTAATGTCTATTTCTATCAATATGAAAAACTGTTCTTTTATGCAATGAATACAAAATAAGACACAAAATACTGATAGGGTTTTCTATAGTTTTCATATAATGCTACTTTAAAAAACACATCTTGAAGTTACTGTTCAGATTTCTTTTGCAAAAAAAATATCTTAAAACCTCTATCATGGAGAAGTCTGCTCTGAATAGGACACTAGTCTATTGCAAAGGCATTCTTAGACATGTTATTAAGCAAACGAGCTTAGAAGAAAAATAAAAATAATATGGGGCAGTTAAGCAATAAAGACATAACATTAATGAAATGTTTAGACTTCATGATAAAGTATGCATAACTCTGTCTTAGACTGTTAAACTAGTGCTTAATATAAGTAATATTTATCTGCGTGACCAGGAAGAATATAAATAACACAAGCAAGAATTACAAGATTTATTGTATCCATGTGTGCATGACAAAAAAGTGAATTTAATTTGAACTAAGCAATAATTAATATATATAGAACAAATGCCTTATATTTGTAACTCCCCTTTTTTCCTTGGTCACTGAAAAAAGTTCCTTTTGAATTATTTCATTAGTCGTACTAAAGTATTTACTATATTGTATAAACGTATTACATTAAGGTCAGTGTGTGTAGAATGTACCAACCTTGTTCCCATTACACAACTTTTGACACAGAACATGCAGATGCTTACACATTAGCCACCTAAATATACTTATTCTGAAGTACCCAATTTTGATTAAATGACAAAATGTCACAAAATTTAGAAGTCTGAAAATGGTGAACATTTCTTCAAAGTTACATTTTTAAAGAATTTGGAATTGTTGGATATGTCAGTTTAACCTTTTAGATGTCTCCAATGTATGTTATCATTACCTTATGAAAAAGTTTTATTGGGAATTATAAGAAACAAAGGTACTGCTGACTGGAAGAAATGAATAAAAAAGTAATAAGTACAGTAAGCACCTGTATTCAGTTATGACAAATCAAATATTATACAGGACTATTCAAAATGAAACAGCAGATTTCAAAAATTTATTTCAAACAAACTGTATAAGACAAACACATTCTGCACATCACTGGATAGAGGAAAGTTCACAGTTTGGTCCTATGATCCTTGAGGTTGCATGCATTTAACATGAGCACCATGTGTACCGTGACAAACATCAAAACGGTTGACAATTTCTTGCCACACATGAGTCAACTGGTCCCTAGTTACTGAATTCACAGCTTCCTCAATTCAATGTCACAGATCTTGAAGATTGGTGGGAATAGGTGTAACAAACACTCTTTCTTTAATGTACCCCCATACGTAAAAATCGCAGGGGGTAAGGTCTGGAGACCTTGCTGTCCAATCTTCCAATCCATAGTCCTGGAATGGTGTTGTTCAGTTAACGCTGGACCTCCAAGTGGAAATGAGGCGGGGCACCATCTGTGCTTTTAAGTTTGCATATGC
Organism: Polypterus bichir lapradei; assembly: GCA_026402145.1. Lineage (NCBI taxonomy): Eukaryota > Metazoa > Chordata > Cladistia > Polypteriformes > Polypteridae > Polypterus > Polypterus bichir. The sequence goes on along the minus strand of JANRMT010062842.1, from coordinate 1,087,234 downwards.
AACCTTCTTCTACAAATTTTTTGTGCCACTTGTAAATTTGCTTATGACAAGACAGCTGTTTGTTGAACTGTTGGCAGAATTTACATTGCACTTGAACAATGGACTCACTTCTCAAATTGCAGCACGCAAAATGATTTCTCTTGTGGTGTTGTCGCCATTTTACTATGAACGAGAAACAGCGCTCTGTGACATTAACTGCCACTTTTAGGTGTGCTTTTAAACTTTGAACTTTCTTCTATCCAGTGAATGTGTTTCTGTCTTTTACAGTCAGTCAGTCAGTAATTATCCAACCCGCTATATCCTAACACAGGGTCACGGGGGTCTGCTGGAGCCAATCCCAGCCAACAGGAAGGAACAAACCCCGGGCAGGGCGCCAGCCCACCGCAGGGCACACACACACACACACACACACACACCCACACACCAAGCACACAGTAGGAACAATTCAGAATCGCCAATGCACCTAACATGCATGTCTTTGGACTGTGGAGGAAACCGGAGCACCCGAAGGAAACCCACACAGACACGGGGAGAACAGGTAAACTCCACACAGGGAGGACCCCGGAGGCGAATCCAGGTCTCCTTACTGCAAGGTAGCAGCACTACCACTGTGCCACCGTGCCGCCTCTGTTATACAGTTTGTTTTAAATAAATTTTTGAAATCTGCTCTTTCATTTTGAATAGCCTGGTAGTATTACTGTATTCACATAAACACTGTAATGTTCAGTTATCTGGTGTCACTAAGCTAACCTGGTGTAAATGTGTGTGAGTGTGTCCTGCAATGAATTTGGATTTGTTATACATAATGCTAATAGAAAAGGCTCTAATTTCTATTCAAGCATTAAAATTGAAAGAACCAGGTTTGGAAAAAGGCTGCATAAATGTAGAAATGGTCATATTAACAGCCTATAAAAAAACTCACCTTTCTTTTTACAGCACACCATCCAACAGTACAGTACAACTGTAAACTGATGCTACAATTGTTTACAGATGTAGTTTCTTTCATTTGCATCACAGGCAAGTAAAGTAATACATTAAAGCTGAGGCATGAACACAGTGAGAAACCTTCTGATTTACAGTGAATCTCTGTAATCACTAGACCACATTGCCTGTTTATTTATCTTTACTCAGAAGCATGACCGTGATATAATGCAGGTGCATGAATGCATGAGCTACACTTATCTTTCTGGTTACATTAATCTGAAAATGTGATTTGAGTAAGGAAAAAAAAAATAAGTGCATTTATTGCTTTGCTCTTATCAGAGTTAACCCTCAATCAGAGGTCATTTTTAAAGATAACACCCTTTTCAAGACCATGTTATACAGGAGTTTAAAAATAGACTTAAACAAGGCAACACTGTGCTGCTAATAATACAGCACACTCCACTAGCATCTGAACAGAAGCTTCTTTCAAACATTTGCAGCAGCTTGACTCTAAAATAAAAAAAGGAACAATTGATCTTTATTTGTTAATACTCATGAAATTTCCGATCATTTCACTTTTACTCTTTCTATAATATTTGATATAACATGTACAGAACTACTTTAATCACAAAGTCTGGAAGTTTATGAAGCAGACATAAAATGTACCCCTGTTCACAGCATGCTTTAACTGTTTATTTCTAACTAATCTATTTTTGACACCATTTACAAATCTTTAAGAATTTAATAATAATAATAATAATATGCATTGTGATGTGGCTTAGTAAGTTTGCATAATTGTAATTTCAGCATGGAATTTTAATTTCTACTAAAAGAGTTATCTGTTTCTTTTTGTAAGCACATTTAATTAATTTTACATTTTAGATTTAATTTGGAGTATGAACATACAGTAAATGTATTCATACATTCTGAGAAATACATTATATAAAGTATATTCTGAATGCAGTTGTTCCCTTACAGGGTTTACAAGGGGCTACAGCCTATACTCAAATCTGTTCAAATCTGGAGGAAACGTCTGTTCATTGTTGGATATGCTCGTTCAAAAAAACCTCAGTCACCAGTCAACCGACTAATATAAATGTCTTTAGAATGTAGGAGGATACTAAAATACCCAGAGAAAACTTATCCACATAAAAAGTGAATGTGGAAATGCAACACAGACAGTAACCAGACAAGGAGTTAAACCAGGCCCTCTAGAGTGCTGATGCTGTGGTTCAGTCCGATGTGCCAGCGCACTGAACCATCATGCCACTTTCCCTGGCATTTATATAGGCATGCTATGAGTGATAAGCAATCACTTAAATATATAACATGTAATAATGTATAATCCCTCACTCTATTTTCTGAGCCTAGTTTCTAAATTCAGGAAGCAGTAAATACAAGACAGGAACCATTATTCTATCAAACATCCAACTCTTGAACACAGTGGTGGATTCAGAATCAGCTGTGGAAAGGACAGAAGTCCGTCATATAACCCACACGTGCATATTAGTTACACCACCAATTCAAATTGACTTTACACTATTGTCTTTGCAATGAAATAATATGAAAATCGAAAAATTGCTCAAATTTCATAACAAAAACACTCCTTTGTGAAATCATTGCTTGTTGGTAATGTTACTTGTGATTCAATGCTGCCCTAAACCAGTTGTACTCAAAGTGTTTTACATTGAGGACCACTTTGCTAAATTTAAATCTAACAACGGACAACCTGTGTATAAGAGTCACCTGCTAATGAAATTCTGCGTTACATTTCCCAAATTTATTTTACGACAGGAATTTACATGTAAAATCCGAAGACTGAAATTCACTGTTTCCAGATCCTAACAAAAAAGGCTACTAATTTTAATTAATCGGTTGCTGTTAATAATGTATGTTATTATAGGAATCCATTAGTACATATTTAAAACATTTGGTTAAAGCATTACATTTTTATGCTAGCATTTTTGCCTTTATTAAAAATATCAACCAACCGATATACTCGTTAAGTGTATTTTTTATTTATTTCTCGATTGATTGATTGGCTGTATTATCTGCCCTGTGAGTCTGCATTCTTATTTTTATGTTTCTCCTGCTGTATGCGTTTCAATTTCCCCATGGCATTAATAAAGTTTTATCTGAACCAATTTCTGCCCAACCGTTCATACACTTAATCCAAATGGAGTGTTGTACGGGTCCAGATCCTACATCATAGAAGAATAAAGCGAAAAGTAATACTTGACACTACTTGACTTGACTCACACCACTCAAGCGGGGACATTTTAGAATGACTATTTAAGCTAATCTGCAAACAAATACCTGTTTACACGTGGGAAAAAATGTAAACTCCAACTGGCACTGAAACCAAATACTATGGAGTTATTAGCCATAGCAGATGCATGCTGTCCATTATTAAAATATAACTGCGTTAATCCTAAAAATCGCATGATAAAAGACGTAGCCCTTCTAATCAATTTTAACTGTCATTTTAGTTCTTTTTTCATCAAGTTAGCTTATATGACAGGTTTGACTTTGATATGACTGAAACTATGTCAAGTACAAGTCAAAATTAATTAAACTATAGGGATTAAATAAAATGCAATTCGCTTTAATGTATCCTGTCCTGGATCTGTTGTTGGTTAATGTGAGTAGAACTGGATTCAGTATTGCATAATCTGGCTAATACTACATGAATGAAAAGATTGCCAATCTACATATACAGTATATACCTGAAAATGTGCTCAGCCTGCTTCCATGTGAATGAAGGCAATCCATTAGTGATCTAAATGAAGAAACCTACACACCAAAGTAATATTTTACAGTAATACCTTCCCTGTTAACATATTGACATATGAATTATTTTGTTTGGTTTTACTGCAATATGTGCAAATACTGTACTTTAAAAAGTTTTATTGTATTGTTTTTGTTTTCATTTTCTTCCAGTTTAAACATGCATATTTCAAGAAAAATAAATACCCTGTTCAGTAAAAGCATAAACCTAGCTCATTTCAGATAGGTAAAGAAAACAGACGATAAATTAGGCTTTTCTCTACTATTTGGTAAATGAGCCTAAACTTTACTGCCTAGCAATGTAGTTGCTGGGAATTTCTCTTGTACTTATATTGAATAACATATAATAAAATATGTTTTATGACAGCATCACAACGTTACATACATCTTAAGTTAATAATATATTGCACAAAAACTCAAATATATACGGTACAAAAAATTGACAATGCAGAATTGCACTCATACTTAGTAATATGTTGTATAGCAAGGGTACTGAACTCCAGCCCTGGAGATCAACAGTTGCTGTAGATTTTTGTTTTAACCAAATTTTTTACCCATTTATTTACTACTAAAGCAATAATTTTTGGGGCTTAGTTTTAGTTAACATGTTTGTTACAATTCAGAACCCTTAATTGTCTATTTTATTTTTTAACATTTGCATTTAGGTTTTTGCTAATGCCTGGTTTCTTGACCAGCCATTAGTTAAACATGAGGTACAAATGACAAAGGAACCACCAACTTTGTAGTTAACGTGCTTCCATTTAAACCTGTGTATTTGCATCATTACCTGTGTTTTGCAATACATGAGATAGAAGGGAAGAACCAAGAGGCACAAATCTTTTAATCTACAGAAAATCTGCATTGTGATAAAGATTTGTTTTGAGAGAATGAAAGAACTAACATGCCATATGATTAAATACCAAGTTTCATTCCCTGCTAGGCCTGGCCTCTAATTACAAAACTGGATGGAAGGAAAACCTTCTCCTACTGCAGACCTCCAGGACCGGAGCTGAGTACCCTCATATAGAGAACATCTTTATAAAGTTTACATAACTTTGGATAGGGGTGTTTAGAGGTCAGAAAGAGAGAGGAGTAAATCAGAGCTTTTCTTAACCAGAGTAATTGCAGTCCCAAGTGGTTCCTGCTTTTAGTAATGGTAATATTTCTGTGACAGTAATACTTGTAAGAGATGGATACATGGGTGAGTGTGGTCTAATATTCCCAGCTTATTTTTTGACACATGGTATAAAAAGGTCCTCAATTAAGTAAAGTTTCAGGCCTATGATCGTTTCTTCTGTCTACATAATACACCCAAGTTTATGTTTTGAACTGCCATAACAGACAGTTACAGAGAAAGTGAAGATGCTTTCAAGGACTCCCCTGTGGAACTGGCACAGGTAAATTATGTAAAGTAAGAGACAAAATTAGACAATGTGTGTTTTTTTTCTTTTTTACTTTTAGTTTTTTTCTCTGCTTATTAACTAATTTAGAAGTGTATTTAATTGATATAAGGGAGATCATAAAAAGGAAACTTTTGCTCAGTTTACAAGCAGCAGCTCCAAGGGTACAACTCAAAGGAATGCTGATTTGATTTAGCGCAAACCCAAATGACATAATTGTAAGACAGATGTTTGGGAGATAAGAAGCAAGGTTGCCCAAGGTAGAAAACATCTCCCAGCTACTGTTAAGTTAGAGCAGTCAGGACAGTCTATTAAAGGAAAAACCTGGTAGCCAGTATCTTTACACTCTAGTTGGATCTGAATCAAATGCTGAAACATTAAATTCTGGCACATCAGAAGAATTGTGTTCGCTCTACAATATGCAACACTGGCATGCTGTACGTTATCAGATAATAAATTTCTTCTTCATAATTGCACAAGGGTGGATTTCTTTGATTCAGTAACTCAGAACAAAGGCACACACACCAGAGCATGTAAAAGTTTCACTGGATTCCCATAAACTCAAAATGCAAACTACCTTGCATGAATACTGGTTATCATCTTACACTATGTCAGAAGATGATGGGATGCATTTATATTGTGTCGATAGTCAGAAAATACATAAAACACCTTGATACACATATGCCTAAGAGTGACACTAAAAGAAAGTAACTGAAAATAAATATTTAGGTGGTAAAAATTCAGAAAACAATAACACATATATACATGCATACTTACATTCACAAACAACATGTTTACATTTTTGTACAAAGTAAAAAATAAGAAAGACATTTAAGTCATGTGCTTTAGTGCATCCCATCCAAATCCAGTTTAGGCCTAAACCCATTACAATTTTCTTTCCCTTGGAAAATATGCAGCTGCATAAAATTAATTAAACCTATATGCTGTTACACATGCATGTCTGAGGATCTCCTCCATGGCTCACTCAAGGTATGTGGATACCAGCTGGGGCAAGAGAGGGTGCTGTTTTGACTATGTCTTCTCTTTTTTTCCCTGAGGCTCTGAGAAACCACCCACTTAGGGCACTTAGCCCTGCATCTTCCGGTCCTCACAAGATAAGAAGACTGAGTGCACGGAACGAGGTGTATTTTCAGACTGAGACCTGATTGAACAGGAGCTTCCATTGAATCCTTTGTTGGTCAAGGAGAACTGCTATACAGAGCCCTATTGTTTATTCTGTTTCGTTGCCCTTGTGGCTACTTTCTTTTGCTGCCAAATGGCATTGAACTTTAGTTTGAAGGAAATTAAATGGGATGATCGGGATGTTGTCCCAACTATTCCTCAACTGTTACTGTTTGTTCTTGCTACGTCTAGACACAATGTCCATAATCACTTTTTCATATAATGCTCTATAAATACTTAAATTTTGCATAAATCAGAATAATATTATTGATGTTTCCAAATATCCATTCAGCCATCCATTAACTTAGCTTACTTTTACCATTCAGGTGTTGGGGTGAGCCTTACCTAATGTACCTTAATATAAATACAGTATTCAGATGAAAATTAACATATTATGTTAAAGCCAGCTGTCAACAGAAAAGACTAAAGCAAGTTAATACATTACAGTGAGGACGGGCATCTTGCTCAGGGTATGTTATTGCCTTGTGTCCGATACAGACAGAGAAGGCTGTAACACTGTAATGCAATAACAGAAGAAGTTGGTCCAGAAAATGGATTAACTGAATTAACAGAAAATGAAAATGTTAATTCCCACGCACATATTGAACAAGGGATCTTATCATTTTCTGCTACTCTCACCAGTGCAACAATTGAGAGCTTTTTGCACATATGGTTTTTCTAGCCTTCTTAGATTCTTTGTGTCCATATATTTAGTCTGCCATTTATAATGTATTCAGATGTCAATGATGGTTTAGTATAAATGGCAGGTATATAATGTGCTTATTTAAATATTTTATACACATATTAATATGAAGAGACATACACTTTATTTGACTCTAACTCCTTACGTTGCCAAAATGGATAAGTGGGTCAGAAAATTGATGGATTGATAGACAGATGGACAAAGACATATAGTTTCACTATGAAATACATTTTTTTTTATATATGAGTATACACTTTTACTTCATTAATTCTCGTGTCCCACATCCAGCTCCTATGTCTTTCATTGTTTTGTACAGATATAACCCTTAAAGGACAGGCTTTTTTGGGCATGACTACCTAAACACCAGTGTAAGTTTCTTACCTGGTAATGTGTTTTCTGAAGACTTCTGGAAAGATATGAAGGAGCTTGATGATAAAACAAGTTTGACCATATTTATCTTTTTCATTGTATATTCTAAATCAATCTTTATTTGACGTAACACTTATACGTATAAACACCATCAAAAGGTGCTTCATGAGGATTTAGAAAGTAATAAACATTGAAAACAGACATCAGAGGTAAAACCAGCTTTATACAGGAGTACTTTGACTGTAACATCCCAAAGGAGTCAATGTTGGGTAAAGAAAGGGCAGTTAGACACTTTTAGTTGTTACTTTAAAATGCAAGGAGTGTGGGTTCAAATAAGATTTGGATTTTAACACCGTGAAAACCTATGGTGCAGATGCGGAGAGAAAATTCCAAAGAGTAAAAGCCACAAATTTAAAAGAGTGTTCTCAATTGCATAGTAAGATTTTGGAATATTGAAAATAGCAGTTTCAGGAGCTCTCACGTTCCTGACAGGTTCATGCAAGACAAGAGCCGATAAGTTGTTTAGAGTGTTAGAATTTATAGCTCACAAGAGACAAACTAAAACCGCAAGTATTTCAGTTCTGTTATACTGTAACTGCATCTCATTAAATATCTACAGAATCTATATATACAGTATAAAAGTCAATGTATGTGTGTGTGTGTGTATGTATGTTCCTGCATCACTTCCGAATGGCTGGAGCGATTTTCATGAAACTTGGCACACATGTTTCTCATTGGTCGACTAAAAATACCGTAGGGTGAAATCAACCGTAACCCACCCCCTTCTGGCTAGGGTGGGGGTGATCTTGCGGTCTTGTATGCATGTCATCATCCAGTTGACACTCGGAATGACCACCAGAGGGTGAACTGGAGGTGACTGCCAGCATTCTTTATGTTTGAGCACCACTGCTCCCCTGTTTCTTTTGAAATTAAATAGAGTTGGCCGGTTCCGAGCATCAACTGGATGATAACACACATACAAGACCGCAATACAATCACATTAGTGAGACTTAATTGTTTGTTAATTTATTTTTAAAGTTGTTTTTTTTTAATTATATTTTTCTCAAACAATTAAAATTATAAAAAAAACTTCAAACCTTCAGTTAAATGTTCTTCAACATTCTCCAGATGCCAGGACTTAGATTTAAAAATTTGAGTTGGTATAGATGTATTTCTAAGTGTGCACTGCAAATAAATTACAATGTATTTGTCTGTGGACCGGCATCAGCAACAGACGTGCTTCATGCCCTAAAATATATTATGCAGTTCTATTACTGCAACAATAGTTACGTGTAATAATAATTCTTTGCATTCATATAGCGCTTTTCTCACTACTCAAAGCGCACAGCAATTGCAGGTTAAGGGCTTGCTCAAGGGCCCAACAGAGCAGAGTCCCTTTTGGCATTTATGGGATTCGAACTGGCAACCTTCCGATTGCCAGTGCAGATCCCTAGCTTCAGAGCCTCCACTCCACCTAGTAAAATAAACAGAGCAAAGGCTACCTTAACACTATGCATACCTTTTCATTTTAATGGAACCTCTAAATAATAATATGCTTTGTCTGTATGACAGGGTTTGTGAAACTTTAACACAGATTATCTAGAATTTGCAAAGCATATTATCTATCTTTATTTTTGATTCAATCTGTTAGTACAGCATGACCATCCAAGTTTACAGTTTAAACTGAGTGCCCGCTACTTGTCAAATTTAATGCTAGATGAGAGTAAAAATTCATGATGGCCAAGAGTTTACCAACTACAAATTGAAGGAGCTAGGCTCATTAATACGAGTCAGTGCTAAAATAATTTATCGATTTTCTGAACTTATTGTTTTTTCCATTGTCAGGCTGTAGGAAGCTGGCACCTATCCCAGTGTAACACAGGAACACAGGCACTCTCTCCTTTTCATTCACAAACATAAAATGTAACTACAAAATCTTTAATAGAAAAGAAAACAAATACAACTTTTAAACTTTGCCATATTGTACCTGCACCTCATACCCTATAATATAAAAAGTATAGACATTTAAAATAAGACAGCTGTATGTTTCCTCCACAAATCCCTCAACAAATGCGTTTAAATTACAGCATTCCAAAACAATTGGAAAGTCAAGGCAACCAGAATATATAAAGTACAATTTTTATGATTGCAAAAAAGTTTCATTTTTACAGCATGGGACTTAATTTTACATCACCCTAAGATTGTGATTATGTACATACAGTATTTTCATTCTTCAAGACATAAGATATGATGTTCATACAGAAACCTAATTTAACACATTTTGCAGAGCAGAGGCTAAATATCACAAAAGAGGTATATGTGGGATGAGCTAGACAATTTATTGACAGCGCATAAATTAGTATTTTTGTAAGATAAAATTGTAACGTACAGTCATTTATTTCCCTAGTTTGAAATCCTCTGTAAGCTTGAACTAGGCATTTAAAGTGAGCTCTGTCTCTAAACTTTACCTCTGGTCAAAACAACAATTGAGTACAATTCCAGAGTGCATGCAAAGGAAAATGGGTGGTGTGCACCATGTTAAACTTATGCACACACGCATTCTGCAGTAACATCATTGTTACTGTTTGTGTATTAGTCAATTCCACGGATGCACAATGATAGATAAGTGGACACAATATTTGCAAAACAGTGAACAATCATACAATTAAAAGCAATCAAACAATACATGAATACACAGAAATTAGTAAATGCTTATTGTCAATACATGAATAAAACAGGCGTGCAAGAATAGATTCAGGTTAGATATAGTCAAGGAAAATGCAAGGGAAAACAATAGAGACAAGGTCAGCAGGTGCCAAAGAACTCAGCATGAATATGCTTTCTCGCCTCTCCTATTAGTACACTGCTGAGGTTTTGCGTGAGCTACTTAATCCTATCCTCCTACAGTATAAGTCTGGTTCTGTCTCTTCACTCTGCAAGCAAAGTTTGATGTTTTGTAAGATCGGTAATGAGTGAGTGACAGTACAAATGAATTTCAGAAAGCTATAATAAACTGAGTCTTACATTCCAGATACTTAATATAGTGCTGGTTGTTCAATATATAAAATAAATGCCATGGTGAATGTCTTGATTGGAAGCTGCAATAACAAATAAAAGTGCTGTGCAGCTATAAATAAATGAATACTAAAGTACCAAGGATCTGTGAAGGGCACATGAAATAACCTGGTTTGCACTCTAGCTTTATACAGATTTGGCAGCAACTGGAATTATCAGGCAGTCCAAAATCAACAGCTCCCTTCAGGTAACCTGCCACACAACACACCCTCTGTGCTGTCAAGTTATAGTGATAACACGCTGGCATCAGAGCAAATTCTCCATCTTTATGACTGGCAGTTGCCATCAATAGCACTAACATTACACAATGCCAGACAGTGCCACTGCAGTTCCTATTAATGCCATCTGCAGTGATCAGGAAGTTAGGAGGCAGCATGGTGCATTCTTTTCTTTGCACTCGGGATGCTACCAGCAGATCTACAGAGTTACTGGCAAAATGATAGAACGACAGAGATGACTTTTTATACATATGAAAAGTTATATACTTATTCCATGATGAGATATGAAAAACAGAAAAAAGGAGAGAGTTATGAAACAATCATAATGTAATGTATTACTTTTCTGCATCGTCTATTAATTAAGTGTTCGGTAAAATATAAAAGTCTTAAATCTAAAACTATAAAATATGTTAGATCGTCTTATTTCCTAAGTTGTTCTGTGCTCCTTTTTCTTGCTAACTGTAATATACTGCATCTTTCTTGATTTTGAAAGTGCTGGGTATGTCATTTTGAATAGACATATTCTGGACAACTACAAATTCAGTGAAGATTTCGCATGACATGTTAAGTAACTGGGAAATGGCACCAACACCAATACTCAACAAGCACTTTTAGAATTTAGCTTTGATATACACTTCTCTTATTGGTAGAAAGTACTGCCTTAATGAAATACTTCCAAAAGTGCAATTGACGCATTGGAATTAGACAGCTATAATTACCAGTATTATAGCTACATTTTGAAAAGTACATTTATACCCAGTGCCTGCATAACCTCTAACAAGATATCATCTGTTAACAGTTATATTTACATTAGAAACTCTGATCTCAGTTAATGCTACATATTTGACTACAGTAAAATCACTGTATAAATGCTAGTAGTCCACAAAAAATGTTTCCAGATCATTCTGATACAAAAGTATCTAGTATCAATTACATCAATGTAAATGCTTTTCAAGTGAATCATGCCCAAACATTTCTTGTAAACACCTGGTGCATATTGACAGAAGTAAATAGAAATGCCTTAAAAATGAAATTACATATTTAGAAACCTAGCTTAATAATATCTTTGAATTACTGAACACCATCTCTTTACACAGATTGAACATTCTGACGGCAGCAGGGAGAGTCCACTCTGGTGAACATGGGAGTGTCCTGCTCTGTTTTAGGTCTTAGGGATAATCCTTAGTCTAAAATGATTGATCTGATTTGATACGATTTTTCTAATCTATATTGTTCTGAAATGCCCAACACATTTTTAACTTGAAGATCTCCTATAGCTATGGGTAAAATGTGTATGCATAACTGAAATTAAAGTAAGTATTAAAAGAGATACATGGAGCTATAGTACTTTAAATGACCTTGCATGCTATTAGAAAGTATTAAAGCTTTCTCACTTTATTAAATCCACACCATCTATCACAGGGTTCAGTAAACCACCAACGTCTGCTATAGCATACAACACAACTTTTCTGCAAGGGGTTCTGACTTTTGATCTTTTGAAGGACTTTTTCCAAGAAAAACATACACAGATGTGACTACCTCCTATCAATAAAATTCAGATTCAGTTAAAGCAATACTCCGTTTTGTTTGTACTATTTAAAACAGTCAAGTATAATTACAATGAAAAAATATTTAAAAAACAATATAGTATGATTAGCATTAAAAATATGTAAAATCAACACAACAAGTAATTATTTTTGTTTTTTTTTTACATATAAATAGGATACGTGATTTGTCTCTGATTAAATTAATAATATAACCCTTTGATTGACATAATTTCACAAAAAGTGACAATATTCCTTTACACTTATCAAGATTTAACATAATCAGACTACAGCCCTGAAAACATACATGGCAATATCTGGAAATGATCAATACAAATAAACAAAGGCAAACACATTGCATATTTGCAATAAAACGTCATATAAGTATTACAGATATATAGTACTCATGTTTAATAATTAACTCAAAGCAAAACATGAGAAATGTCAGCTTATTTAGATATGGCAAATATATTTCCTGTATATCTCCAGACAATGTGCTTTATAAATAATTTGTAACAAATTTTTTTTTATTTTTTCAAAACCATACTTAATTTCAATAAATGCCTTATTGTTAAGCAAAATAGGAATTACATATGTTTAAAAATATTTAAGTCAAAGCATTTAATTTCATTGAGGAAACCACTATCTTATCCAGATTTATGTACAGCATAAAAAAGTAAGGGCTACGCTAAAAAGGACTTGTGCCTGCTTTATGACTGATATTAAGAATGCTGGGGACATCTTCAAATATTTTATTCCATAAAGAGGAGAGTGAATCAAACACCATTATACCACAGATTTATATGACTAATTAAGAAGTGAGCAGGATTAGTACCTTAAAATTTAATAGAGACAGATAACTGAACGTAAATTTCATTAGACTTTTTTATTTATTTGGCACAATACGGAAATTTCTCTGGGCTTTAATTCAGAATTTCCACTCAGCTTGCTTTGTGGTAATTAGGATTATATAAAAATATATGTTCAGCAATGGAAAATTCATATTTAACACATATAGGAACTTTTATATAATGGCACAAATGAATGTATTTTACATCACTGCTGACCACTGAAAAATTACAAATTTCACAACTCGGCCTCTGATTAAATTGGAAGGTATCTTCCTAGAAAACTTTCATTATTTTATTAAGAATGTCAATTCTTCCTATGCCTATAGCATCACTGTATAATTTTGCTAATAAAGTGTATGCATTTATATAAAAATGGAAAGTTCACATTTAGAATTAATACTTATTATATACAATATTGATTTAGTATTAATTCAATATTTGAATGTAGGATATTTTCCGCCCACATAATTATTATAATATGTGCACTTCTAATTTTAAATGTGACAATTATCTTTTTCTGAGATGCAGGATGAAACGAGTATGATCTAGTGTTTTTATAAGCAGAACTTTAATACACAGTATATTGAGATTAGATATTTATGTTATCTGAGTCATCACAATTCCAAAAATATTTTTTAAGCAGTCAACAGACATTTTTGTAACACACTATAAACACACATGAATAAAACTAGCTTTGAGAAGATTTAGGAGAGTACAGGATTTGCTTCTGAAAAAAGTTTGGACAACCTGCTGGTAAATATAAACGGCTCTATTTGCGGCATTAACAGTGCATAATAATCTAAAACTTATTATAAACTTGTCAACATGACATCAAAAAATAAAAAAAATGAACGCAACATTCTTTGAGTCATGTTGGTTTTTAATGATAGATTTTTATTGTTAATAGCATAGTTAATAAAATGTTTATAGAGTATTTATAATTGATACCTAAACTAAAGCATGACTAATATATTTGCCTACACTTAATGCACAAGACAATGTTTAATAGTTCAGTCGATGTATCAAGCATCTAGTAAAAGACAAAGCTCAAAGAACTCCAAAATTAGCCATTGTTTGTCTGATTAATTGTTCTGTAAATGTCTTTAAGATTTTGCCTCATATACACTGAGGCATATACACTGAAAGTATTACATTAAAATCTAACGTTCAAAAGTTGAATAGTCTAATTAAACAAACCATTCAATTAAAAAAAGCACCCCTCATTTTTAGTCTTTGGACTTCCTCCAGCATGCCAAAGACATCCATTATAGGATGATGGGGAATCTAAACTGGTCCAATATCAGAGATCGGGTGTGATCAGGAGGGTGCCCTGCATTTGCTGGTGCTCTGGTGTTGGTTCCCATCTTGGCAGGTTTAGTTTCAGCCTTGCAGCTGGTGCTGGCAGGACAGGCACCAGTCATTTTCTTGTGTCCCTGTATGGGGTTAAGAAACCTGACATTATATAACTTCAGTGTAGATTTTGAAAATGATGCATTTTAAAAGGGATATTAAAGTTAATCTGCGGTGGGTTGGTGCCCTGCCCAGGGTTTGTTTCCTGCCTTGTGCCCGTTGTTGGCTGGGATTGGCTCAAGCAGACCCCCGTGACCCTATAGTTAGGATACAGCGGGTTGGATAATGGATGGATGGATGGATATTAAAGTTAATGGTGGTAGGCAATAGCAAAACAACTTGAAGACTGTTTTTGGTAAGAGATCTATCAAGCTAAAGAACAGAGGCAGCCTTTCTACAGAGACAAAAGATTTGAACCAACATTTAATGAGAACTGTTGCCATTTCAGTCTTGGAATCATCTGTGATTTAAAGTACAGTATACTACTTATTACATATTTAATAATATTTAATACTACATATTTAGCAGATTACATAAAGACTACCATTACAAAATATAATGTGTTGCATTGCAAATAAGAAAATATTTATGCTAAAAATACATTTCATTTCATTCTATCAAGACTTATACTGCACATGAGCCTAATCAAGCAATAGCAAGTACAAGAACACCTTAACTGTGATTCTAGCCCACTTCAGAGCATCTACAATAAGTTGCAAAGGTAGGATTGACCCGTAATGCTCGAAATGTACTTGTGGACCTAAGAAAATGATGACAGGGACGCTATGTAAGCCTATTGCACATTTTTAAGTGGCCAAATTTCTCTCTGTCTTACAACTCCTAAAAACTAAAATTTAAACTGTGTTTTTGACAGAAGTTCAGGATTCTATTAATGTAGCATCATGTACCAATAAACCTCAGAACTGCAGTGCTTGGATGAACAAAACACTTCCCATTCATGAATATCCAGGTATAAAGGAATGCGGAACTTGCCCTGCTATATATTACTACCCTTCATTCCGCCATCCCTAATTCTTGTCCCTTTTATTATGAGTTCCATGCAGCATGAAAGTATTTTTTATTTGTATGAAGGGTACTGTTAAAGTACTTGAAATACTTGAATAAAAGTCGGTTTTGAATATGCACTGTAACCAACATCAACTTCAGACTGTCCTAGCACTGCATCACTATATATAGAATTGAACCCCGGCGCTCAAACTCCTAGCCCATCATTAACTGGCCACATATATAACCTGTTTGAGCTAAAGATGTAGACAACCAGAAAAGCTGTTTTCTGAATGATCAGTGCCGTCACTCAACTATAGCCGGGTAGAATGCCAAAATGCACTGTTAAGAGAATTGCTAAATGTTCATAGAACACATTGTTTAGGATACAGTGAAAGTGGTCATTTAACAAGATTTCATTTCTGCTCTAAAAGGACATCCTCACTTTAACATGTAAAAATGCTTTACAGTTACCACATGTTGTGTGCTGCTGATTAATTTCATGGAAACTTATCTTGCCCAGCCTGCACTTAAACTACCCGAGTAAACAAAGAGAGACTGGATGATCATTGCTGCATAAAAGTCCCTCTAAGCAGAATAACTGTTTTCCATTTTTAACCTAAAATATTTATTGCTGTGGAATTTCTTACATTTTAATCTTGTATAAATTAATAATAAGTATTAATGTAATTGAATAAAACAACCATTTATTAGTCAACAAATTCATATTTCATTTTTTGTAAAAACATATCCTGCACTATTAACAGAGATCAAAAAAAGTTTATAAAGATATTATACCAACGGACATGGTAAACAGAACTCTATCCCTAGGAACAAAACATTTAAACAAAAATCACACACTTAAGTAAAGTCTACACTAGGACAAAGCTTATTTTAGCAACAGGAAAAAAAAGAAAATCTTCAGGTTGGAGTCTAGCAGAAAAGAAGCAAAAAAACACCTCCCATTTGTATCAAGTGCTTTGGTTAGTCAGCTACTCTCTGGCTATGCTATCTTTAGGGATCAGTCATTCTCTTTTGACCTTTTAAGTATACCACCATTTTTAAAAGGCAACTCTAATTAAAGGATTTGTGATAACATCACCGGGACAGGACCGCCCTATCTCCTGAAAGCACTCAGCTGGTGTGTGACTCACCAGTTACGGTTCTAGAGTATGAAAAGCAAACACACAGCATCCCTGTAAAGATGTCATATGGTCACTTACACCTAGCTGTACTGTACAATGTTCACAATCCTCATTTCAGATGAGGCAAATCAACAACAGTTAGCCCAGAATTACAAAAAGTTACATGATGATATAGAGTACATGACATACACACACAAAGTTATGCAATGCAATTTGTTGAAACAAAAATAACACACAAATTAAAGCCCACAAAGGTAAATGTAAAATATAAGCATGATTAAGAAATTACTTTGGAGAAAAATATTTGACAACAGCACGCCATTCATGTTTTTTTAACAAAATCATGCAAAATGTAATAAACAAAATGTTATCAAGTTAAATATCACTGATGTAGTAGCCTCCTATATACTCAGATGATGAGGAAATACAAACAAAAAAAAAATAAAAATGATTATAAGTCATTTTGCAAATGGCAACAATTTATCCTATATGTCAAAATATTAGCTCCATTAAAGACGATTTGCAGAACTAAGTACGCCGAAACAAAAATGATTCAAGAGACATTAAAGATTTCCAAGCTGCTATCAATAAATGTTTGAAGGCAATAACCACTACTGGAATCAATACGATGGTCTCTAAAAGATACAGCTGGAATAAAAACATATTCATGTACTGTTCTAACAGCATGCTTCAGTTTTCTGCTCTGGATTATATAATTATGGGCAGGTACAAAATATTTATTTGTAAATTGTGTAACTATTTCAGAGAAGAAATGATACTTACAGTTTTCAGCTTGAAAGTCTGGTACAAACTGCTCATCATTGTCTGGAACTTGAGCTTTAAAAAAATAGAAAAATGGGGTGGGGATGAGAAAGGGAGGGATAAAGTATTCCAGAATGAAAACAAATGCATCAAACAAAGACTTTTATCAATCAGTAACTGTTTTTTTTTTTTTTTTAATTGCAAAGAAATGCTTTTCTACTAACCTGCTGACAATTCAGTCACTGAATCTCTCCGGCCCCAATCAAGAAGCATGTCTGCCTTTTCTCAAACCCTAATTAAAGCGTTACCTAAAAACTGCTTAAAAAGACATGTATCCCTTTATTAAACGCCAGCGATACCTACAGGCTTGCATGTCTTGTTTGTCTCATTTAAAATGCATTTTTCTTTCATGACTTGTGACACAAGAGATTCCTTTCAACTGAAACGGATGAAATAAACCAATTCAAATAACAATATTTCCATATTTCCAAGATCTTTTCAGATAATGATGCTACTTCTGAGTATGCATCAAAAATTTAAAGAGAAGACAATAATCTGTGTTACCTGTATCAAACCATTTATGTCTAGTCTTTTTGAAGTCTTGTTGCTTGCATTAAGTAGTACATGAAGCAGTAACTGGAACTTTAAAAATGAAGCATACATTTAGGACTCATTTGGAAATGAATAGTTAATTCTGACCCTCTTTTGTTTCTTTTTAATAGATGGGATTGGGACATTGCAAAAATCAATTAGTAAAAATGCAATTTTTCTTCTTGTATTCATCAGCTTCTACGAATTATATAAAACAAGATACAGTGCCTTGCAACAAAAAAACTGCCACCCTCCTAATCCCTAATCACAACCCAGTACATACACTTATATTCATGTTTTAAAGGCAGCGATGGGAATTTTGAGTACATAAAACCACAAAAACAACAACTGACACTTGCCTCGGATCATTCATACCTCAGTTAACATGTCCATTATAAACTACCTATTAATGCTATATAAATATTTTATCAACTATGCTATTAATAATAATTTATCATTGAAATATTAGCAATCTTAAATATGTTATTATTATTCACTGCTGTTTAAAATGCTTATACTGCTCCTTATTACATATAAACAATAATAACCAAACCCACACTACAGTGTTACACAAATGTTGTATTAAACTTTACTGAAGAAAACAAAGGATGGGATTAAGTATCATGTAACGAGCGATCACTCTCAGGTACAGTATGTGCTGATTTTATAACCTGATGTGAATAAATGATATGATTGATGGCTTGACTAACCGTCTTACTGGAAACATCTATGTGTTAACTCTGTAAATATGCTAAATTCTACTTAGATTACGTGAGAAGGAACGTGACTCAGACTCTAGAAATATATATTCAATGAGAAGTCAAACAATTCAATAAACAAAATGAATAACTATATTATGTATATTTTTCGCTGCCACATACAATAATGCAGAAATCTACGCACTGATCTAAACATAGAAATAAACAAATATACTGTATTAACATGCATAATGTAAATATGGAGCCTGCTAATGCAGAAGTTACATATATATGAAATGATATGGTGCTAAACTTTCTTTTAATAGAGAGATATTATTTATGGCAAGAATTCCAACATCAACTATACCTTTGTCAATTATTATCATGAATATAAAATGTATGTGATGTATTCTGATCTTGTAGGAAGCCATAGATAAAGTTGTCAGTCAATATATATATAGATATGTTTATAGACCAATAATGACTAATGTGATGGTCAAGTCTTAGTTTTACAAACAAAACTATGGTAGCGCCGAGAAATAGTAATGTAAGAGAAACCTATTAGCCAAATTACTGTTTGTTTATTTTGCATAGTACAATTTTGTTTATAAGCAAATCCACAGCAGATGAGACTCCTTGAGGCTTCACTTTTGAGAATAAAATCAAGCTCAGCTAACATTAATGAAGCAGAAGTGCAGCTAAGTACAGAAATCACATTGACTCATTAAAGCATGTAAATATTGGTGTTTGAAATTTTGATGATGGGCACATATCATCTTACTTACAGCCCCACCTACCCCACAAGAAAATGAGAAACACTGTACATATTATAGGTGATCTAGTATTTGACCTGGTACACTTTTATTTGCAGAAAAAATTGATCAGTGTGAGTAAGGGGTCTGCACATGCAAAATGGCAAAAACCAATACTGATCACTGCTTCTCCTACATGCGTTTTGAAAGAATTTTTTTTTTGTTAAGATAAAAATGTTTAATGTTTCTTGTGGCACTGTAATCAGGTACACACTGGATGCTATTCTAAGAACAGGCTGTGGGCCATTTTACATAAAGTAAAAACACTTTTTTACAACCACACCACTTCCGATAAATCAAAACCTACAGATTATGCAGGGAGAGATTTACAAACCAGTTTGCTTATATACAGAATTTAAATGTCATGGAGAACAGCCCTGCGCACACAGTTGCCATTGCCAGAGTGAGTAAGGTGCAGTTCAATGAACTTTGTTGGGGAACAGCTTACTTGTGTGCCACCTTCGACCCGCAAAAGTAAAAGTCTAAACTATAGTATAATACATTAAAAATAAAAAAGAGTAGCAGCACAGAAATCAAAATTATTATTGCAACTAAACAAAATTATTAGTACAACCATCTTTTTGGCCATGTCAGTACTGTGTTTAAAATGATGTATTCCATTCAGTGTGATACACTAAAAGAAATGTGTTTATATGACAGTTATTTAAAAGAGTTACTTTCAGATCATTCAGATAAAAATGTTTCAATAAAAACCTAAAATTAAAGGCTCGCATATATGTAATATTTTTAAATAAATGTCGTTTCACATATTAAAGCTCAAGCTATGTAAACAGAACAGTGACCCAAAGCCAAGCAAGCAGGAAGATGTATGAGTCATTCTTTCTGCCAGTGAATGACACAGCTGATCGACCAAACAATTCCTAAGGACAGCGGGGAGCTGGAATCCTGCCTTTACTCAAAAAAAAAATGGGGTCAAAGGCTGTGGATTTAGCATAACCCTGGAACGTCACAACCTTAAGTATGAAAGACAGAAGTGCACATGAACTTCATGGTAGTACATTAAACTCATAACATTTTCAGTTTATAAAAATAATAATACTAATGGGATCTTGGTTGTAAACATAGTTATTAAAATTGATAATACTTGGAATTTAATTAAAGTAAGGAAAAAACTTCAAGGCTTCACAGGGGTACTGATGTGCACAACAGCATTCGAAGAACCATCAATTACTAGCATGGAATATAGTTTCTTATTTAATATAAGACTGCATATCCCTTTTAATGATCAGCTGCAAACAATTACCATGCCTGGTTTATGTTTTTGTATTTAATGTTTTTGGAAGGACCAATGAAAGGAAATCTCGGTTATATTGAGAGCAGTGCGTGAACAAATAAAAATACACAGTTTAAGAAACTTTTGTCTTTTCTGACAAGAAAAAAATGGTGTCTAAAAAGAGCTAAGAGAGTACTCTGTGGAAATATGTCAGCATTACCAATCAACTCTGTAATTCATGATGTCGGAAATGTAGTCTGTCCAATATAGGCTTTCACTCCATTTCAATTACCTGAACTAATAAATCTTACAAATGTGTGGGTGTTCATTTTTAAATTAACAGACAGGAAGTCATTTTTTTTCAAACTAGAATCTCTGATTCTTGACAGGTAAAATTGTAATCTTTACTATAGTACCTACATCAACGAACGAACAGATATATATTTTTTTTTATATCCTGAGCCTGTAAAAAATTTAATATTTCCTCTTTAATCATTATATTCTTTAGACTGTGTTAAACTACACCTGTTAAGCATAACTGGGAAAATGAGAGTCATCCATTCTACTCTAAAATTAAAAATGTGTAAAAACTGATTTGTACCTTTTTTTTTTCATTACTGCACATTCACAAATAGATAATAAAAGTGCCCAGTCAAATATTACAAATGTTCTTTTTTTATTAACTACAGCAAAGGGCAAATATTTTGCAGACACAAAAAGGCAATCGCATTTTTTTCGCCGTCAAATACATTTTTTCCTGATTATTGATAGTTTTAATGAATCATTTTTAACTTGGAATTTATTTAAAAAATATTAAAATGATCCATTAAATATGCTTGAAAAATCAGAATACAATTACAAAAAACGGAAACACAGTAGTTGCTTGAAAAAGGGTTGTGATATACAGTAAGACATAAACACCACATCCAATTATATCAATTTTAAATTTGCTCACACATTTTATCTATGCATATGGAATGTCTTTTTGCATATGTTGTGTAACTCTGATTGTAATTCAAAGTTTGCACTGAACATATGATTCATGACAATTACTGCAAAACGTGCAAATAAAAAATGCACATTAATCATACAAAGAAATGTCTTATTCCATAAAAACATTGGTGGAAATTACTTCTATGATAAATCTAAGAAAACACATAATTTTGACTATTGACACTTTATCACTTACACATTATAACATACTATATTACATTACAATATATGCCATGCATACCCAGTAATATACAAAGCATTTTTTGGAAAATTATATTATATTATATTATGATTTAGCACTTGTCAAATTCATCATAAATTATACTTTTTATATTTTTGATAGTACTATTTCAAGAAAATAGCATACTTTAAACTAAGTAAATAAAGTAAATTATTAAGTAAATAACTAAGCAGAGTATCCACCTGAAGTATAATATATTATCCCTTTGTTACCTTACATTTTCAAATTGAACTATAGCACAATTATTGCTATCTGCTCTCTGAATTTTAATCTTTCTGAAAAGAATCAAAATTATGACTACATATATTACTTTAAAGGTAAATTATGATACAGCAAAATATGTTCTACTGGTAGGAAACTTATAAACAGATGCATCAAATTAAATCAAAATAACTACACTGAAGCAAATAATGAATAAATCTTTATAGGTAAGATACAAAATATGTAAAAAACTGCTAATAAGCTTCAAATCCCTCTGTATATTTCACTATGGCTACCTTTCTTTTCACTACATAAGAGGTTGCAATGATTATTTCATATTTAAAGAAGTGAACAAGTAATGTATAGTTAGCAGATACACTATTAAATTTGCCTGATTTGCAGTTTTAACATATTAAAGCTGAGTACTCACATTTGCAGGTATAAGATCCCTATGGATTGTGCATAAAGTTTTATATAAACAACAAAATAACAAAAGATAAAATGTTTAATCTCTGACTCTGTTTGCAGTCTATAAAAGGCTGCTGCTTTATCCTAAATGATATTAACTACCAAGGAAGTTGTTACTTTCATTTAAAAACAGAATTTAGCATCTTGTAAAAGAAAGTAATCACTTAATTAAGAAATACTGCAGTTTCAATACTATCAAACATTAATAACATTTGCCAAAATGTGTGCCTGGAAATGAACTACATATTTTTGTTTATGAAAAAATATTAACTATGAAAACAATTGTGTTAATGAATAAATGTAATAAGAGACACCAACATTACTCCTATTACATGACTTTCAAAACATGTCCCTAAAATAGGAGAAGTTACTTTATATTGATAAAACAACCAAGTGCTTTTACACAAAAGTATGACAAGATAACAAATGTCACTTGTTTATTTCGACACATGGTAGACTTCACAAATATCAACATGCAGTGTTTAATTAAAACAGATCAAAAACATACATAAAGTGAATTTGTTTGCCAGGTAAGTAAAGGAAAAATAAAAATTCCTTAAGTCATCAGCCAGGTATATTTTTATGCACCTGCCAAATTTATGTTAAAACAGTATCAGGTACATTTTATAATAGAAAAGAAAAGAAAAACAACCTAATCTATTATATTTTAAAACTTAATAAAATAAAAATAAGACCTTAAATTAGTATTTTTGTAAAGAAGTAGTTTAGATTTTAAAAGAGCAGATTTCATACTAAAGGTTAAAATTTTTTAAAACATGCATATTTATTAAAAGCGTGCAACTGAAACTTACTAAAACACATCTCAACATACATTAAAACTGTGCCATTATATAAAAAGGAAACTTTTTTCCATAAATTTAAAATAAAGCAGTACAAACCTAAACTTCTATGTTGTAAACAAGGTGGGAAGAAAACACTTGCACTTAAATCCTGAAGCATCACGTCTGTAGAAATCCACAAAGACTATTTTTTTCCATCAGAACAACACCAGAATATAAAAACCTTATTTGCCAAGCTTCTGAAATTGTCGTTGTTGCTTTTTTTTTTCAATAATGCAGTTTAAGGACTCAAGCTGGTCAAGAACTGTGAAAAAATTAGACCTAGGATATGAAGACTAGGTATTAGTTCTTGCCAAAAGCAGATGTGATTGTGAGCTGCAAGCAATTTCTCCTGGTAATTTGTGATGGCACTGGGTAGAACAGCACCAGAGTCCCTAAAGACAAACTCATCAGAGGATCTAATGTATGCATGACACATGAGGTGGCTCTTTTAGAGCCCGATTAATTGGGCTGCACATTAAGAAGACAACTTCAGGCTTTTTTTTTTTTTTTTACATTTCTTTGTTTCTTTCTCTCATTTCATGTATGCGGCCATTTAAATAAAGCTAAGATTTTACCTACCTTCTGCAAGCCAAGTCTCTTGCAGCTGGCTAAGATCCTGAAAAAGCTCTAAACAGAATGAAAAGGCACACAGTGTTTGTTAAAATTCCATTTCAGTCACAAGGCACCAGAGAGGCACACATTTAAAAAGTACAGTTGCTCACATATTTAAGGTGTTTTTCATATGTTAAAATTGCAGTGTTTGAGACTTTATGGGTTTTATTCACATCAAACTACATATTTCAAATGAGGCCTCAATGTTAAATTTGACATTTGATAACTGATAACACGTAAAGAATAAAGATTTCCAGGCAGCACAAATTAATATTATTTCCTCTTGGTTTAGTAGTTTATTGAAGTGATACACTGTACTGGTCCAACATGTCTCTAAATTTAAATTATTGCAGATTTTTGTTGCATTGAAACAAAAAGCCAACTCATCAGTTCTTTAATGCTTCATTCTTGGAAAACTGAGCAAACCAAAGTTAAAGGATCTAACATTACTTATAGGTGCTAGATTGTCTAGAACTTTACATACTATTAAAAGTACTTAAAATCACATAAATACATGAACCCAAATCTTTTATCCCATGATAAAGAACAGCAGCATTACTAAGCAACTTCTGTTAATAAGGATGACAATAATATAATAGTCACATACACACAAACATGCAAATGCTATTCCATCTCTTACAATACAAAGTGGATTTTAGGTAAACATATATATACTGTATATTCCAAAAAACGTTTTGGCTAATGTAAAATGAGCATTAGAATGAATCAATGTTTTCAAAAACACTAAAAACAAAACAAAAATATTATTTAAACATACCTTCCGAATCATGAGCCAAGTCTGTATTCATTAACTTTCGTTTCCTATCATTTACTAGTGTCTCATTACTTTTTTTCCCACGTGGATTCTAGAAAACAGGGAAGATCAAATGATTGTATGAGCTAATATACCTTATGATATTCACTTAAAACTTGAGTACATTGGAAAGCAAGAGGGAATTGCAGGTACTGTCATTGTATGCATTACTGAGAACTGGACATCAGCCCAAGCTCGCCGTATTGTACCGAAAACAAGAATGTAAAAGCTCTGTGTTCAGCCCATACTGAGTATTCAGGTGTGAGCCGCATTTGCAATCTAAACAATCACACATACTTTAACGTTGCTTTTAGTGTTTAAAACAAAATATCAAAAGAAAGATCAACATAAACAATAAGCCAGAAAGAGTAAAATAACTCAGCAGATTGAACTCATGTGCTGCAGACTTGAACTTGGAAACAGAAAAAAAGAATCAAATGCGCGCACAAGATTGATTGGGTCAAATCTGTAGAAGTCGTTAAAAAAACACTTGTACCGCGTATGATCTTTTTGCTTTGGATAAAAAAACGAAGTCAAGAACTGACGCACAGCGTTTAGATTAAAAGCTTCTTTCATAGTCAGTCAGCAGTTCGTATGACATCAGTAACACGAGTTATAGAGAAGGAGTAAAATGGAAGATGCTTGTCACATATCTTCACAAAAGCTTTCCGCGTCAGCTGGTTCCTTCTCTCCCCGAGGACTACAAGTTTTGAACTTTTTGTTCCTGGCCACTCACATTTGTGATCATGTAAGGCACTTGCTGGTCGTAAAATCCATCCATCCCGCAATTCACAAACCAGCCTTGAATTATTAGTTTATTCTGTAGGCATTTAGTCGAAGATTTCCTCCGGATCTGGATAAACCTGAAAGAAACCAGACAGCTTTAGGGCGAAGAAAAGGAAAACATGAATGAGCCGCCCGAACTTGCATAGCTAATTAGCATTGAAGAACTCCATTCATAAAAATACATATCAAAGGCTACCATCCTGACGTGACAAGCATTTACTAGCAACTCGGGTGCCTAATTAAACACTTCTTGAGGGGCTCCGTTAAAGAAAGACAGAAGAAACATGAGATAGGGGATCAAGCTGTCGAAACGAATACGGTAAAAACAAGTCTCAACTGGTGTGTTTTTACTTTGCTACTGGGACCGGCGAATCAGCGTGAGCACAAGCAGAAACGATGGCGATCAGCGTGTTTTGCTGAAACGTAACGGGACTGCACAGAGAGGAACTTAAATGTTTTCATTGTGAAAGAGTCAGTTAGACTCTCCGATCAAAACGGAACAAAGTTTAAAGATCAAACTCACCTACGAAATGTGCGCCGTAATTGCCCATGCGATTCCTCGCAGATTTGATTAAAAACATAGATTAGTGACGCTAGCTCGCCTAAGAGCTCAAAGCCTGGGGACTGCGCTGCGTGTGCGTGTGTGTGTGTGTGCGCGCGTGTGTGTATGTGTGTATATTTTTTCCTTGGCTTCTCCTCCAGGGGCCTCCAATCCAAGCTGATAGATGTCTCCCTCCCATTGGCTATCTATCTTTTTCACAAGATCAGATTTCTGGCTGTCAATCAGTCTTGGATTTGCTGAGGAAATGTATTCTGCGAGGCCGCGTCAGTATCTGGATGATGAAAATGCGTTATGATCATGATTATTTGCGTGGATTAAGAGGGGCTAAATGCTAAATATCTCTAGTAATGCAGTTAAGCGCGATCATGGACTGTAGGTATAAAACTACAGTCGTTAAATAATTCTAACTTTATGCATATACTATGACCGGAGGATATTCAATTGCATAACTAAAGCAACTAACACCTGATAGGTGCCGATATGCTTGGTTTTCTGCTGCGTGAAAAAGTGTCAAATGTAGTTCTTGCTCTTAAAAACAATAATCACTACGTCTTGAGCTCGAAATTATAGCACAGGAAATTTCAAAAACATTTAATTACCATGGCATTCATTTTAAAACAGTAACTGCAGCTATTTGAAAGCGGCCAACATATATAGACAAATGTATATAACATTTATGTGACATACAGTAAGTGGAAACTGTTTCTGTTCTACTAAACATTCAATGTAATGTAATCTGAGCAAGTTAAAGCACGAAAAAAAAAGGTGGAGTTTGGCAGCCTGCCCAATCAGTCGTGCAGGACATTCCGGGAGGGTTGTTGTGATTGATGCATTCATGGGACTCAGACTCAAGTTGCTTTAAGGTGGCGTGCTAGTGAAGTTCATTCACAAAAATTCCAAGAAGGGTCACATGGGATACAGACGGAAGAAAAACAAGCCAGACGGAAAAAAAGTTGGAGAGCTTCATACACATCAATGCCCTCAGGGGGAATGGAAGAGAAATAGTCGTCAAAATACTGTAAAATGAAAGCAGCTGGGAAATTAAGTGTTATACTTGGACTAGAAGAACTCGCCTCTGTGGTATGGTAAAAAAAATGTAAATATTTCAGAATATATTGAAATGCCTGCAATCCAGTTTATACTAGGCCAACTTGGTACTTTACAAGAAAACAGTGCTTGTGCTATATTTTAGATAATCAAAACAGAAGATTTGCTCTCAGTTATTGTTACAGAAAAGGTCTTACACGCAGTGTAAAATAAAACAACTTAAAGTGATGGTGTGATTTTATATATATATATATATATATATATATATATATATATATATATATATATATATTTATAAAATATATATAGGGTGAGTCAAAATTATGTTAACATTTGAATGGCGGAAACAATTTATTCATAAAACATACCACTCCACACATCATGTTCAACACACGTACCATATGTGGCTCATAAATTGTCCACAAAAATCGTATATAAGTATATGCATAGCAGTACCATTAGTGTTAACATAATTTTTACTCACCTTGTCACTAATCAAGAAAAGGGTTAGACTGAAAACCAGCAGCCCTCCAGGACTGGAGTTTGAGATACCTGATATATACAAAGTATATATATATATATATATATATATATATATATATATATATATATATATATATATATATATAGTAACACACGTGCACATAGGGAGCTGCATAAAGACCCAGCGAGAACAGGCAGCCACACAGCGGGAGCTGGCAGAGACCAAGGCACAGCTCGCAGCAGCTGAAGCGGTAAAACTGGAGCCCGCGTGGCCTCCACCTCCTCTGATCATTCCGCTTTCGGAAGTGGACAATATAGAATTTTACCTATCGATTTTTGAGAGGACCGCTACCCGGAATCAGTGGCCGTGGGTGGAATGGGCGTCCATACTGGCGCTGTACTTGAAGGGTATCATGCAGAGGGCCTATCATGACCTCCCCGTCGAGGAAACTGTCACTACAGTGTCATGTCAGGCCAGCAGGCGAGTGAATGGAGGCTCTGGAAATTCGACCCTGATCGCCCTGCCAGGGCCCAGGCCTTTGAGTTTTAGAGTAAGATGGGCCTCTGGCTGAGGCACAATATTAAACAGGCTCGCCAGGTGGTGGAACAGATGGCCTGTGAGGGGTTAGTGAATGCAATGCCAGAGTATCTCGCCCAGCAGGTCCTACGGCACCCCTTTAAGGACATGAAAAGTCTTCTGGGGGTACTAGAGCGCCAACTGGCGGTGAACCGAGTCGGCGGGCCGGAGTGGTCCGCTCACTGGGCCCAACAGCCCTCCCGTCACACTGCGGAAGCTCTGGTTAAACCGAAAGAGAGAATACTGGCTCCGCTGCGCTGTTTCAAGTGCGGCGAAGTCGGACACATTCTAACCGCCTGTCCCCAGAACGTGGAATTGATGAACTGCAGCTGGGCCAAAGGAGAGAGGTACTGTGCTCTGTCTAATCCCCTGGCTGTCCCGAATACGGGAGTGGTCCTAGTTAATGGGCATTCAGTTATGGCTTTGTTTGATTCCGGGAGTAGCATTACCATTGTTGCGCACCATTTTGTCCTACCGCGACAATGTGTAGCCCAGCATGTGAATGTAACCTGTTTTACATAACCTGGAAGGGTGAACTGAGACGGCTGCTGGTGGCCGTGTTACCAGAACTGCCCTATCTGGTTATTCTAGGACAAGACTGGTCTGAAAATAAAGGTGGTCGACAAAGTACAACTCCTATTGCCAAAATGGGTCTAATTATGGATGGGCAAGGTGCCGTCCCCGCGGTTCCCACACCACACAGCCCGGCAACTAATGATGATGTAGAGAGCCTGGGGGAAGACTTTCTGGCGACGGACCTTGACCCGGATGTTCAACCGGATGAGGGTCCGAGTCACAAGATCCTTTAAACGGCCTGGACTGTCAGTTTAAGTCCATGCCAGCTTTGTTTAAAAGAGAGCAGTGGAACGATGATTCTCTAAAGTTTGCTGGGAATGCTATCATTTCTGTTGATGGCAATGCGTCGAACATTCCCATACCACCGGGGCCCTACTTTATATTGGAGAATGATCTGCTGTACCGAGTTGCAGCCCACAAAGGCGAGGTATGGAAGTTGTTGCTAGTGCCACGGACCTACTGGTGGGAGGTCTGTGAACTAGCTCACTCCTACTTCCTTGGCGCCCATCTCGGGGATGAGAAAACGCTTGAGATAATAAAACTCCGCTTCTGTTGACCCGGAATTAACGAGGAGGTCCATCGTTTCTCGTCTCCAAATTTGATGCCTACCCCATGCCCCGGGTGAACGAGCTCATCAAACGTTTGGGTACTGCTCGTTACCTGACTGCACTTGACATGACGAAAGGATACTGGCAGATTCCCTTAACGGCATCCGCTAAAGAAAAACAGCCTTCAGCACCCCTAGCGGGCATTGGCAGTATAAGGTCCTCCCATTTGGGTTGCATGGGGCACCGGCGACTTTCCAGCGTCTTGTAGACAGAGTGCTAAAGCCCCACCAGTCCTATTGTGCTGCCTACCTTGATGACGTGGTCATCTATTCCGGCACCAGGGAGGAACACATTTTGCGGGTTTACGCCGTCCTCCTAATGCTAGCGAAAGCGGGCCTCCGCATTAATCCGTGAAAATGTTTCTTTGGATTTAACGAGGCCAAGTATTTAGGCTACCTGGTGGGGGGAGGACTGATGAAACCACAATGCTCAAAGATTAAAGACATCCTTGAATGGCCCCATCCGATAAGCAAGAGACAGGTGCAAGCTTTCCTGGGGGTAGCGAGTTACTACCGGCAGTTTGTGCCTCTCTTCTCCAAGAGGGCCACACCCTTGACAAACCTAACAAAGAAGAGGGCCCCTTTATACGTGGTATGGGATGACTCAGTGGAACGAGTGTTCAGTGATCTAAAGACGGTCCTGACAACGGCACCGATATTGAGAACCCCTGACTTTTCTCTCCCTTTTATCCTCCAGACCGATACTTTGGACACAGGTCTAGGCGCAGTGCTGAGCCAAAGCATCGATGGTGTCGAACACCCCGTGAGCTATCTGAGCCGGAAACTGCTGGATCGGGAGACAAGGTATGCAGCGATGGAACGGGAAGCTTTGGCTATCAAGAGGGCAGTAACGCACCTGAGGTACTACCTGTTGGGTCGGTAGTTTACTCTGGTGATGGATCATGCCGCCCTCCAGTGGATGGCTGTTCACAGGGAGTTGAATCCTTGAGTTACCAGGTGGTTTTTGAACCTTCAGCCTTACAAGTTTGCCATCATTTATCACTAGGGTAACCTACAAGCCAACGCTAATGCTCTCTCCCGGGTTCACGAACTCTCGGTTCGGGCCACTCGACTGGGCTGGTCTGGGGGGGGGGGGGTCATGTCACGCACATGTGCATAGGGAGCCGTGTAAAGACCCAATGAGCAGCGTAATATATCGTGCCAGGGGACAAAGGCGGGGTACTAACCTTTCTTTCTTTTATTTCCACAGAAAGACAGAAACAATGCCGCCGTAGTTGTACACGGATTCCTGAGCCACACGCTACCACTTCAGCATTCCTTTCCTTCCTCTGGTCCACTTCTGATGACATCATGGCTCCCATACAGCACCTCGGTTCCTTCCCAGCATTCCATCCATCAGTTTCCGGTCCCACCCCATAAATGGTCCCCCTTATCATATGCACGTTGTCTGTTGTAATGCTATATGCTATATCACTGACCTTGGA
>JANRMT010062842.1:1025612-1055930 GCA_026402145.1 Polypterus bichir lapradei | reverse complement strand
GTAGTCTGGATGGAATCTGCTTTAGGGATTTGGATTGAAGACTGCCAGAAGAAGAACAACGGCAGTGCTACACAATCGCCTGAAGTGGCTCCTTTACAAGGGCTGTAACGCTCTCCTTTGTTATGCAGTAAAATTAAACTCATTGTTATCGGACAAGTCATCGTGTCATTGTTGGTGAGTAACCATAATTAATTAATACATTTACTGTATACTATTTTTCTTGCAATGTACGTATTTATTGCTGGTGACCTGTCTATCGTAATGGCTGTAACATATGTGATATCGGAGACACTCAATATCTTTAAAATAATATTTAGGTTTTACTGTATATAAACAGTGTGTGTTTATATACATAATTTCAATGAATCTTACCTAATATCTAAGAGAATACAAAGGGATTATGCTGTATAACGCTGCGGGGAATATTTATAAACAGTGCGGGAGAGTTTATAAGGGCTTAAAATATATAAAAATAACCATACAAACATATGGTTTCTACTTCGCGGATTTTCACCTATCGCGGGGGGGTCTGGAACGCAACCCCCGCGATGGAGGAGGGATTACTGTACATATATGTATATATATTGTAACAAGAACGACTAAGAGACATTGGGAAGGTTTGGGGTAGCCACCCATATATTATTTCCTGGCTGCAAAATCTGTTCAATAGCAAAGACATGGTCACATGATTGAGTCCAAAACAGAAATAAGTATCCTCTTTAGATGGTGGCTTTTTAAACCCCTGCAGGGGAAGTGATGTCATCAGGACCGGAACCAGTAGTGACGTTAGCTGCCCCAGAACAGGGTGGGATTTCCAGAGAATGGTCTGTAAGGAATTGCAGGAATTAGCACACCCCTGGTCCAGCGTGGAACTACATTTATTCAGGACCTTTGGTTGCCCCCTAAACACGTGTGTGTGACAATAAATATAAGTAATTAAACTATTTATATTTGGTTAGTCACAGATATATACATACTGTATATAGTATATCAACCCATCAACTGAACATCAAACCAGTTTAGTTCACAAAGTCTTTGCAACATGTGTCAGAGATTTTCTGAAGTGTGGTGTTTTTATAGAGTATATGATGATGTGACCCTGAAAAGGTTAAGCAAGTTGGCCAATGAATGGCCTGGTACCTTACTGCACCTTTGTTCAGTTCCTATGCGAGTCGTTCTCTTTGTGGAGTTTGCCTGTTACCATTATATTATGCATACCAGGGCCAGTGCCAGGGCAGAGTGTCAATATAGATTCTTTGCTCTTTATACTGCTCTTTTACGTCGATTGCTATCCTTAAAACAACAACTCGTTGTTGCTACATTAGATAAAATTCATTTGTGAGTTTTCAGGCTTGACTTTTTTATAGACTTACCCACAGATGAGAGGTTCTGAAGCTGCTCATTTACATGAAAAAAACAGCAACTTATTCTTTTGGTGACTCATTCCCAGGCTGATACAAATTGTCAGTGCAATTACATAGCCCTCCATTTGAATTAACTCTCACTCTTTAAGTATTGTACGGCATTTTGTTTAATTTGACAATTTCTTATTGTTTGGCCTTTTATATTTCATTTCTTACATTTTTCCTCATTATAGTATTTTTGGGATTTGGACATTATATTTCTTTTCCATCTCATTTTACTTTCTAGTATTTCGGCCTTTATTTATCTTGTTTTTTTCTTATTTATAGTATTTTGCTTCTTGTCTGTGTAATAATTTTTTTTTATTGAATATAGTTAAATTAATTTCATAAGATATTTATTATAAATTGAATGGATTAATTAACAAAGTTATTTTTAGGATTCATGGTCTTCCATTAAGTTGATAACCAATGGCCATAAACAATTTTACTAATTTTAACACTATACCAAGTAACAGTTTTTTCCCAAATGAATAAAAAAAAAAAACTCTTAGATTATTAATCCTGCAGACCAATCTCACTGCTAGATGACAATGTGAAAAAACCTGGTGATAGGGAAATTTCCAATTTTATTATTGGGTTATGACAATATGTGCTTTAAAATGACGGAACATAGCAGAAATTAATTAAACTATTTCTATTTGATTAGTCCTGGAAATTAATTATTATTCAGACTCTTCCCTATATGGCTTGCTGAGTGCCTCTACACTTACTAATTATCACCAATTTACCAATAATCCAGTGGTACTCAAAATATGACACCAGTATAGGAAACAAATTAAAGCAGTGATGTTATTGTAACTTGCTACATTATATGGTAGTATTTTTTCCAGCCTTCCTTAACTTATACCACATTTAAAACATATATGATAGCTGGTATCCAGAAGCCTTTTCACTGTAAATGTATATCCTTTGAACAATTATGCTTCAAATACAGTCTTCAAGTAGCATAATGAGTTTACTATGTACAAGTTAGAAACTTTTAAAAGAAACTTGCTCAATTTTCTTAACCTTAAATTAATATAATTGATTGCCAACAACAAAAAAGAATACTTGGAGTATGAAGAACTAGCAAGTGCAAATGCTGTGGCAACTAGCAAGCCTGCTCTCGCTCAGCCTTCAATAATGGTGACAAGTCATAGTCACAAAGTCAGTCCTTACAGTATAGATTGAATGAAAGCCAAATGCTTCACAACCAGCCACTGTCTTCTGTGGAAGACATCACATTTTAAAGCCTTCTGGCTTATTAGAATCCAGAATAAATAAGAATGTAAGAAATCTAATAAAGAAGAGGAAACAATTATTTCCATAAGGCTTATTTGTTTAGCTAGTAGCTAAGCTCTTCCAATATTTCATCAAGATTCTTAGTAGGTAGTTAGTAGTTCATTCCAAATTTACACAAATCTTTGTGTAAAAGAAGTACTTTCTGGCTTTATCCTTAAATGCACTTCTCTTTAATTTCCACTGGTGTCCTCAAGTACGTGATTCACCTTTAAGCTAAAAAAATTCTGCAGGATTTACTTTATCAATGCCTTTGAAGATTTTGAAGACCTCAATTATGTCCCCACGTAGTCTTTAATGCTTGAGACTAAACAGCTTTAATTCTCTGAGTCTGCCAGAGTACAACATGTACTTAAATCTTGGGATGCAGTCCTGATACATGTTTATGACAACAAATCGTGCATTTCCTAAACGCATCTTGAATTAATGAGAAATACATTGTGCTCATGGAACTAATTGAGCTTCAATTGGAAAGTGAAGTCTAGTTCAAGTGAGACTTACTCATCTAAATCTCAGTTTCATAAGCAAGATTTGTGGAATAGCCCCCGGACATCAAACTTTAATAATGTCAAGAACAACTTAGAGACAAAGTGAAACCATGCCCCGGGACTGAAAGGTTGCTGTGAAGTCAGGTGACCAGTGAGGTGAAGCCCACAGTCTGTCTCCTTTTAAAACTGCTGAATCTCACACTAATATTTTGCTTTCTGCTTTTTCCTTCCTAAAATGACATGGGTGCACTGCTTTGCAATATGTTTGCAATCTCAAGACACAGCTCTATACTTGATAACATTCTTGGCTTGAAAATGGATTTTTTTACTACATTTTAAGAATTTTGGTTTCACATTTGAACCTCTGCCCTTTGATTTCAATTTTAAAATGTTATAACAGGTAATGCTTCACTTTAAAACACAATTTTATGCATTAATAATATGCAATAATTGTGCAATAACAAATAACTTTGACATTTACTATTAGGTTTTCACCTGCCATAATCCACCAATGACAATATTTAAAAAGCTGTTCTTTCCAAAGCAGAACCGCTGTTCCTGATAGAGTTCTGTCATAGGGTCTGACGTCCACCAACATAATGTATTTAAAATCACAAAATTAGAACTTAGCTGAGCTAACATGCATTGTTCTTAACTGGTTTACTTCATACATATTAAATTATTTCAAATATATACAGAGTCTAATGGTAAGACTCCCTAATACCTGCCTGTATGTAAATATGGTCTGGTTCAGATCATGGAACTGGTACTGGGTTTTTCTGGGTTTTGCATATTCCTTGAATTGAGGTCAAACAGATTAGAAAGCTTGTAATTACGACTGGAAAAAGGGAGTTTATTTAATGGATTATAATATTTCCACACTTTTCTTTCCCAGAATTCATACAAAATTTAGATGTCATATTTGGCTCATACACAGCAGTTTCTCATCACACACACTACTCACTGTCTACGATAGTCTTTCTCCATCCTATTAATATTAAAAATTACAGAGGATTTCTTTATATGAAGTAGAACAAACTATTGGGTTTTTTTTACATTGTTTTAAAATATAGTTCTCTCAACACAACAGAAACAGTCAAAATTTGAACTGGGAAGTGCAAGTATATAACACCAATTCTTAAATTGCATCATTTGCTTCAAATTAAAGTGCTACTTTCAACAAAGTTGTAAATATCTCAGAATTTAAAACAGTAGAGAAAACATTATTTTAGCACAGTTCACTTTTGCTAGAACAATTATTAATCTTTTCATATTTCGTTTTTCAACACTTTAATAGAATTATAGGAGTACATTGATGCTGTGATGGAGAGCATCCTATCTGGAGAGCTATGAAATCGGTAACACAATATGTAGTTATAATTCAATGATATTGAAGCACGCTTAACATTAATAGAGTAAAAAATATGCTTACTGAAGGATAACATTAATATATTCCTGACAGATTCTACAGAGGTTTGTAAAATTCCTCAGAGGCAAAATCTTTTTTTTGTTTCTAATTTAGAATAGAAAATCTTTTCCTTTCTATGTTATAAAGGTTGGATTAGGATTTCACAAGTTAAATAATATAAAGCAGAAAAGTAGTAATATAGTTACCCCGACAGATCTTCCACTAATTAATATTATCCCATCCAGTAATAGTGCTGCATCAGTAGATTACAAGTAATAGAGATTCCATGAGTATCTAACTGGTAGGCAAAGATTTTTTTTACCAATATCTCCAAAGCGAGAGAAAGTCTCAAAGCATATAACTGATCCAAGTCATTAAATGGATGATATTGCTCACAATTGAGGTCTTAGCCTAGGAATGCTACAGATGTTCTAAGTTGAGTTAAGAGTGCATGGTGTACAGCTGTTAGTTGAATCACACCATGCTTTGTAGAAATAGAAGACAAGTATATCTCATCAGTGACTGATTTCCATTGATCATTTGTATTCTTTGAAATATGGGGTGAACATTTTGAAAGGCAGTTGTAAACATTGTAAGATGGTAGTTTCTACTACCAATACTGAAGGAAAATTTGGCAAAGCCTGACATGAATTTTGTAACAAA
Source organism: Polypterus bichir lapradei (assembly GCA_026402145.1). Classification (NCBI taxonomy): domain Eukaryota; kingdom Metazoa; phylum Chordata; class Cladistia; order Polypteriformes; family Polypteridae; genus Polypterus; species Polypterus bichir. The sequence goes on along the minus strand of JANRMT010062842.1, from coordinate 1,050,669 downwards.
ATTAAGACTGGCATGTAATAGACTTTTTTTTAAATTTGAGATTTATAGGAACTTCTAAGGGTCCCAATGCTGAAAATCTTTGATATATTGAAAACATGTATGGATTAAGAACTATTGGAAAAAATGATTATCATGTACATGTGAAGTTGTCAATAGAATTCCAGACTAGTCAACAGCAGTAAGTTAACAGAGCAAAAAGTATAAAGAGGAGTTGGAACAGGATTCCCCTCCATAGCTGACCAGACTTGTACAGTTTCATTCCACTCTGTTTATATTTTATTGTCACAACCCAACATAACTGGAAATGGAAATTAGTTATAATACTGTCCTCCTACTTCTTTAAATATTTGTAGTATTGTATTAGTTTAGGGTGGTGCAGTGGTAGCGCTGCTGCCTCACAGTTAGGAGACCTGGGTTCGCTTCCCGGGTCCTCCCTGCGTGGAGTTTGCATGTTCTCCCCATGTCTGAGTGGGTTTCATCCCAAAGACATGCAGGTTAGTTGGATTGGCAATTCTAAATTGTCCCGTGTGTGTGGGTTGGCGCCCTGCCCTGGATTGGTTCCTGCCTTGCGCCCTGTGTTGGCTGGGATTGGCTCCAGCAGACCCCCGTAACCCTGTGTTTGGATTCAACTGGATGGATGTATTATTTTAATCTTGGGCATCTTTGCCTTCCAAATTAATGTGGTCACCATTAGAGCAATTCTGCAGATACAAATGAGAACATAAAACTCCAAAACTTTTTTATTCAGCTAAATTTTAATAAATTATCATCTAGTGACATCTGTTTTTTACATACTACCGAAGGTAACTAGTATTGATGCAGATGAATTATTCTTTAACACTATCATTAACACTAAGGAACACTATTGTACACTAGGGAATTCATAACCATTTTTAATCATTTTGTGTTTCTGTGCAAACTCGTCGCTGACTGCAACAGGAGACATGCTTAGCCATGCACTAAACTCAGTTACAGGTAAGCAGTTCTATCGGCACCAGCTTGTTTAGCTGAGTAGTAAAACCACTAGTTGTAATTCCAGTCTGTCTCAGGAGTATAGCTACTGCGAGTTGACAGTCTTAGCTATCCCTCAACTAAGATGATATGTCTTCTCACTTAGGAATCAGTTGTCAGTTAATGATGAGTTTATGTGCATTCATTACCCTTTTTCCAATTCTATGAGTTACTGTATCATTATCAAAAGCTTTAGGATGTTTAAGCACAAGGACAACATTCTGTACATACTTGTGGCTCATTTTTGTTTGAATTATTTGAGTTTTGTAAATTAAAGAATAATAATATTTTATCAGGGGGGGCACGGTGGTTCAGTGGTAGCGCTGCTGCCTTGCAGTAAGGAGACCTGGGTTTGCTTCTCAGGTCCTCCCTGTGTGGAGTTTGCATGCTCTCCCAGCATCTCCATGGGTTTCCGCTGGGTGCTCCGGTTTCCTCCCATGGTCCAAAGACATGCAGGTTAGGTGCATTGTTTCATTACGGTCTGTAGGAAAAAATATTCCATTTATAGTATTTACACAAACTTATACAGTATTTGAGAGCAAGAATATACTAGCTGAATCAATGCATGTAAGTTGGGTCACAGCCAAAAGTGATATAATGCATGAAAAAGATATACATTTTCACCATACAGTATGAAAAGCTTTTATGGCATAAATTGATAGAAACACTATGGAAAGGTCAGTGGCTACAAAAGAATATATTACACTGAACATTATTCATTAAAGGTTTTACAGTAATTTCATTTCTTTAACAAAACCCCTTTGGATCTTGTGGAATAACAGATGGAAAGACATTTTACATTCTTTCTTGATATGGCCTTCACCAAAATATTAATATCATTGTTGAGTTAAAAAAATAATAATAAATGGTCATTAAGATGTTAGTTTTTTTGTTTTGTTTCTTTGCTTTTGAAAAGCTGTGAAGGACAGCTGACATCATGTTTTAGATAGAGTGTTTTGTTTTTTAGAATCTTTGAACATAGCTAGCATTAACAGACTACAATTATTACATTTTTTTTTAATTAAAATTCTGCTGTGTATCTGGGTGTGCATCTTTTTTGCTCTGTAAAGATGTGACAGTGCTTTGAATCCAAGGATCTTCTATCAGTTCCAATGCACTCAGATATGTATAACAATTTATAGCATTCCTTAACTATATTTCTTATTTTTTAACGTACAGATCTTAAATCAGACTACAATGTTAATACCTACAATTACATTTCCAATTTTTTTCTTACTGTATCTAGTTCAGTAGACTCTTTTTCTCTTCTGGTCAATAAGATGTATTCTGTTTGCACTTCTAATCTTTTTTAAATAAAGTTCAGTGGCAGGAATGTTTTTTGTATTTATCTTCAGTTTTAAACATATCAGTATTCAAGTGTAATGTCATTCTGGCTTATAATTTATCTTTGCGTGAAGTATAAGAAATGGCACATTTGGCCATTTGTATGTTTTAAGTATTTCCTAAAATTATCTGACTGAAATCAACATAAAAAAAATAGTTTTGGGTGGAATAATGACATGAAACCATCAGTTTGACAAAGGAGAAACCTATCCTTCTCTTTTGCTGTTGCAAGTGCAGGGAGGTCGGACACACTACACCATCATGCCCCTGCTTCTGGAGGCTGATGGATTGTAGCTGGATGTAAAGAGAGAGGTATTATTTTGCCACCAATCCCTTGTCCCTTCCCTACAATGGCATGGATGTTATTAATTGGCATACGGTCATGGCAGTGACTGATTCTGGTAGCAACATTTCAATTGTCGCTTGCTGTTTTGTGCTCCCTTGCATTCTCAGGGAAACTCGTTGGTACAGGTCCACCTCTTTGTATAATCATCTATCGGGGTACTCGTATGATCAGGGTGGTTACTATGCACAGTCCAACTTACCCCGTAATGCTAGGATAAGACTATTCGCAAAGTAAAAGTGTAGAAACATGAACCACTCCAGAAAAAACACTGATGGTGAAAATCTGTCTCAAGCTGTGTCCATGCTATGTTTACAACCAATTATATACGTGGCTAATTACTATTGTAAAAAGGAACAGACTCGACAAAAGTAAAAAGGTTTGGGGCAGCCACCCGTATATTATTCCTAGCTGCAAAGGTTTGATTTTCCATTCAATAGAGTAGTTGATTGCGGAGAGTCCAAAACAGAACTAGTGAAGGTTGGAAAAGATGGCGGTTTTAAATGGTCAGACAGGAAGTGATGTATGTTAACTGGAAGTGATGTAGGTTGACCGGAAGTAGTATTTCTCTGACATCAGCCTGGGAGCCGGGGCTGGAAGTGACAATCTTCTGGGCGCCAGAACTGGAAGTGATGTTCTTCTAGGCGCCGGAACTGGAAGTGACATTCTTCTAGGCGCCGGAACCGGAAGTGGTGTTCTTGATTCAGATAGGTTTTCCCACGGCTGGTCTGTAGAGATAGCAGGAGAAGGTTTAATGCACTCCGCCCTCCCCTGGCCTGGCGTGGAATTACTTTTACTTGGTCCACACAACGTCCCCCTATTCGCACATGTGTGACATGACTACTCAGCCCAGATCCATCGGGTCGGGCGTACCGGTCCGAGAAGTCGTGGCATCTAGAAAGGGCATCGGCATTGGCTAGCAGAACACCCTGGCGATAAATGACCGAATACTTATACGGCTGTAGATCCAAAAACCACCTTGTGACCATCGGATTGGACTCCCTGTGCAAGGCCATCCATTGCAAGAGTGCATGGTCCGTCACAAGAGTGAATTCACGTCCCAAGAGGTAGTATCTCAGCTGAGTAAGCGCCCATTTAATAGCCAAAGCCTCCCGCTCCACTGCCGCATACCTAGTTTCCCAATCCAACAGTTTCCGGCTCACGTACATAATGGGGTGTTCAACTCCATCGATGCTCTGGCTCAGCATGGCTCCAAGACCTGTGTCTGAAGCGTCCACCTGGAGAATGAAAGGTAAAGAGAAATCTGGTGCCTTTAATATAGGAGCTGACATAAGGGCCAGTTTGAAGTCACTGAATGCAGCCTCTGATATCTCATCCCACACCACATGATTAGGTCGACCCTTCTTTGTGAAGTTTGTCAAGGGCATAGCTCTCTCGGAAAACCGGGGTACAAACCGGCGATAGTAACCCGCTAAGCCGAGAAATGCCTGAACTTGCCTCTTGGTTATCGGACGGGGCCAATTCACAATGGCATCTATTTTAGAACACTGTGGTCTCACCATACCCTGGCCCACTAGATAGCCTAAATATTTGGCCTCAACCAACCCAAAGTAACACTTTTTCGGGTTGATACGAAGCCCAGCTTTTGCCAGTGTCCGCAATACAGCTCCAACCTGCTGTATGTTTTCCTCCCAGGTGTTGGAATAGATGACAACGTCATCCAAGTAGGCAGCACTATATGAATTATGAGGACGGAGCACTTTATCCACCAGACGTTGGAAGGTCGCAGGTGCCCCATGTAATCCAAATGGGAGGACACGATACTGCCAGTGACCGCTAGGGGTGCTGAACGCTGTCTTTTCCTTAGCGGAGTCCGTTAAGGGAACCTGCCAGTACCCCTTAGTCATATCTAAAGTAGTCAAAAATCTGGCATGTCCTAGCTGCTCGAGGAGGTCATCCACTCGCGGCATCGGATAGGTGTCAAATTGGGAGACTTGGTTCAGTCGACAGAAGTCATTGCAAAACCTCCAACTTCCATCGGGCTTACTGACCATAACGATAAGACTGGACCAGGGACTATAACTTTCCTCAATCACACCTAGCTCCAGCATTCGTCTGATCTCCAACTCCACTTCAGCCTTTTTTGCCTCGGGAATTCTGTATGGGCGTTCTCGGACTATAACCCAAGGTTTCGTCACAATGTCATGAGCAACCAGGGAGGTCCGACCTGGCTTTTCACTGACTACCTCAGGAACAGACAGGATAACTGCTTCAAGCTCCTGACGTTGTTGGCAAGTCAAATTATCTCCGAAATTAAGGTGTAATTGATTAGCGAAGAGAGAGCGGAGCTGTCCGGAGGAGGCTTCGGAACCCCTGTCCTTCCACGGTTTCAGCAGATTGATATGATAAATCCGCTCGCTGGGTCGACGATTCGGTTGTTTCACCAAATAGTCGACCAGCCCCTTCCTCTCCTTAATTTCATAAGAAGCCTTGCCAATGAGCCAGTAATTTGGAATGAGAGGTAGGAACTAAAACCATGACACGGTCTCCCGGTCGCAACTCTCGCAGAGACGTACCCCGTTTATAGCATCGGGCCTGAGCTGCTTGCGCCTTCTCCATATGCGTTTTTAATCTGGGTCTAATTTTCTCAAATCTATCGCGTAACTGTGCGATATACTCTAATATATTTGTTGACGGGAGGGCCTCTTCCTCCCATCCTTCTTTTAGAACGTCTAATATGCCCCGGGGTTGTCGTCCATATAGCAATTCAAAAGGTGAGAACCCCATGGAGGCTTGTGGAACTTCCCGATATGCAAAAAGGACGAGGGGGAGGAGCTGATCCCAGCTGATCCTGACCTTACGCAACATCTGTTAGAGAGTTTGATTAAACCTTTCAACAAGACATTCGGTTTGAGGATGATATACCGCGGTCTTTAAGTGTTTTAGTTGAAGTAGCTTGACAGTCTCCCTGAACGTCTGCGAGGTGAAAGGAGTCCCTTGATTCGTCAGGATTTCTTTAGGGACTCCGACACACGCAAATACCCCAACTAATTCCCGTGTGATAGCTTTTGAAGTAGCTGAGCGTAGCGTAACAGCCTCTGGAAACCAGGTAGCATAATCTACCAGGACCATTATATATTTATGACCTCTGGCTGAGGGTTCTAGGGGTCTCACCAGGTCGACCCCAATACGTTCAAAAGGGATATCTATTAAGGGTAAGGGAACTAGAGGAGCACAGTCCCTTCTAGGAATTTGCCTCAATTGACATTCCGGACAAGATGTACAAAAGCGGCAAACCTCCTCATTAATTCCAGGCCAAAAAAATCAGAGCTTAATTCTCTCAAGTGTTTTTTCGGGACCCAAATGGGCTCCCATCAGATGGGTATGTGCTAGTTCACAGACCTGTCACCGGTAAGGCCGCGATACTAACAACAGTGACCTCATCTGTCCCTCATGCTCTGCCACCCGGTATAACAGATCAATATTAAGCACAAAGTGAGGACCCTGTGGCATTGGATGTGAGGTATGTTGGCCGTCTATTAGAACGACTGCATTCTTTGCAAATTTAAGGGAGTCATCATTCCATTGCTTTCTTTTAAATGAAGCCGGCGTCAGCCTGAATTGAAACTGCTGACGTGAGAGAGGATCGGATTCAACCTCAAGGGGCGGGTTTTCGTCCCGAGCCGTCGTAGCGCTTGCTGATGACGTCTCGGGTTGCGATGTCCCTAGTGTTTCTTCGTCATCACCAGAGGCCAAATTCCGCTCCTCTGCTGGCTGTAAACACGGCGTGGAGGAAGTTGAGGGCGCAGAATCAGCATCCGTGACTAGACCTAGTGATCGAGGGGAAGAAGTGCCTGTATCACCGCTATTTATGTTGACCCAATCTCTTTCTAGTATCACGGGAAAAGGAGGATTATCCATCACGGCCACCATTAACTTTTTAACTATGCCGTCCTGACAGATAAAGCAGTTGGCGGATCGATAATACTGAACATCCCCGTGAATACAGGTAATGCAGGTCTTATTCTTACACCATTGTTGCGGTAATATCAAATGGCAAGCAACAATGGAAATGTTACTGCCGGAATCAAATAAAGCGATTACTTTAATTCCATTAACTAGCACTTCTCCCGTATGCGAACAGGCCAGTGGATTAGCGAGAGCGCACCGTGCCTCCTCCCACATCACCCCGCAGACTCCTTTGTTGCTTCGCAGGGTCTGCCGGCGCGTCCTAGGGTCCACTCCAACATGCTTCGCATTATAACCGTGGGACTCTATATTAGGGACGCAAGTAAGCCCGGGTTTACACGAGTCCCGTTCTGACACTCCCAAGCTGGTTTCTGTCCTGAGGTGATCTATTGTCTCGGCTAGCGCGACAATATCTGTATATTCCCAGGCCGGCTGGGCGATTTTTCCAGGTAAGCTGTTGAGGAGTAAGGCGCAGGCCACCTGCACCGCTATTTGGTGGCTGGATTTTTTATGGGGTTGTAACCAACCAACCACCTTAGCCCATAAAGCCACGGCCTGTTTCTTAGTAGCCTTAGCTAAACTGATTTTCCAGGCCATTATGCTTTTCACCTGCCAGCCTGGGTTTCTCCCACCTTTATTAAAGGGCTTGCCCTTCGTGGGATAAGTAGGGGCAGTCCCCACACCCGGGAGGCCATAATAAGCACTCAATGCGTTCCCTGATGCACTTGGCTCTAGTCTTTGGTCCTGGGGCTATTTTTTCCCGGACCTTTTACAGAATGATGGGTCGAAGCATGTTCAAGCTTTTCCCAGCACGCCCCAACTGACGCCCACTCGGCAACTCGGGAGCGGTACTTACCCATCTGATGTTTTCTTGGATTATAAGCATGTGTTGAGCCTAGGTTTGGGTTTGCCTTCCGTTCTCTCCAGGAGGCCATCATCCTGCCGACTACACCACTGTAAACAGTGACACGTAAAAAGGTTTGGGGCATCCACCCATATATTATTCCTAGCTGCAAAGGTTTGGTTTTCCATTCAATAGAGTAGTTGATTGCGGAGAGTCCAAAACAGAACTGGTGAAGGTTGGAAAAGATGGCGGTTTTAAATGGTCAGACAGGAAGTGATGTATGTTAACTGGAAGTGATGTAGGTTGACTGGAAGTGGTATTTCTCTGACATCAGCCTGGGAGCCGGGACCGGAAGTGACAATCTTCTGGGCGCCGGAACTGAAATGACGTTCTTCTAGGCGCCGGAACTGGAAGTGACGTTCTTCTAGGCGCCGGAAGTGATGTTCTTGATTCAGATAGGTTTTCCCGCGGCTGGTCTGTAGAGATAGCAGGAGAAGGTTTAATGCACCCCGCCCACCCCTGGCCTGGCGTGGAATTACCTTTACTTGGTCCACACAACATTCCCCTATTTGCACGTGTGTGACACTATGACATAGGTGGCACTGCCACACCAATTAATGTCATCACTGATATTTTATCTAATTTACATTTTCAATTTCAGCAAACTCTGGTTTCCTTTAAAGGGGAGCAGTGGAATGATTATTGTCTAAAATTTACCAAAAATGCAGTAGTTCTGGTTGACAGCCAATGTCCATCCTCCCATGCCACCCTTTCCACAATTAGCATTAAATAATGATTTATTGTATCATGTAGCAGAAAATGAGGGCAAGGCAAGGACGGATACTGCTGCTACTGGTGGCATGTCTGTGAAATAGCTCACACCCACCTTCTAGGCATCCTGTCCAGAATGTCAATTGAGTCAGATTCTTTGGAAGGACTGTGCTCCTCTGATTCCTGTGCCACTTATTGACATTCCCTATAAGCATATTGGAGTCGATATTGTAGGAACCTTAAGCCCTCAGTCCACAACTATAAACATATACTTGTGCTGGTGGATTATGCTACACGATACCCTGAGGTGATCCCCTTGAGTGTTGCCAATTCCAAAAATATTGCACTGGTAGGAACTGGTAGGGATCTTTCCTTGCATCAGCATCCCCAGGGAAAGCCCTTCACCTCGGAGACATTCAGAGAGATTACCAAATTACACAAAATAAGCACTAGAAGACCTCTGTGTATCATCCTCAAACTGACGATCTAGTAGAACACTTCAACCAAACACTCAAACAGATACTACGCAAGGTGGTCAGCAAGGATGGGAGGAACTGGGATCAGCTACTTCCCCTCATTTTATTTGCTTACCTGGAGGTCCCACAAGCCTCTATGGAGATATCCCCTTTTAAGTTGTTATATGGACAACAAACCAAGGAACTATTGGACATTCTAAAACAAGGCTGTCAAGATGAAGCACTCCCTTCCACAAATATTCTTGAATATGTTCTCATTTTAAATTATTGGCCTATTGGCATGGCTCCTATGAAATTAAGGGAAGAAAGGGACTGGTTGATTATTTAGTGAAACAATCAAATTGCCAAATTCTCAAATGAGTTTACCATGTCAGTCTGTTGAAGTAGTGGAAGAATAGGGAACCCAATTCCTGTTCTGGACAATGTTGTTTATTCTTTGTGCTAAAAAATGCAGTTAACACTAGTATTACCAGAGCCTATGAAAAAAACTCGTAGATCCGGCCCACCTTAAATCCATTTGCACCTCTCCGTCAGTGTCTTTTGCCCTGTAAATGTGCCGATACAGACAAGCAGCAAGCAACCTGGTATCCCATCCCCCACCGCCACAGAACGTGCACAATGTTCTCCCAGCTAATGCCTTGATTGATTATCTGGGAGTGAAGTGCTGGAGTTTTAGAGTGGAAATAATAGTTTTTTATTTGGAACACATGCATTTCATGTGTGTTCCGTTTCTACAATAATCTGTGTAAACACATTGTTAAAACAGAATTGTTTTTCATATTTTAGTAGTTAATGACAAAATGTTGGCATAAACTATATGTGTGAAGCCTGAAGTCCAAAGATCAAATAAACATTTTCACAAAAGGTTCAAGGACGATACAATACCTTCCGTGGCGTAGCGGTAAGATTTGTTGACTTGTAATCAAGTGCCTTCGGTTCCATCCTGACTGCCACCTATATTTGCCGTTTTCAGTAGTGAGCTGCTCTTTTTGTTAATATTATACAGTACATACATGCATTTGGTTTGAGTCTGTAACAGACGGTGTATATTTATAGGACTTGTAAAAGTTACCATTTTTTTTTTCATTTTTATTCTCTCAGTCACGATCACGATACATACTACTGTCCCCCACCCAGGGATCTGACACTGTTAGTTTTAATTTGAAACTGGGAGTAACTGTAGATGTGAGTGGTGTTTTGAGGCAATGGAACTGGACATTATCTGATCTGTACAGATAAAAGCTGACACACAAATGCTGGTGAATCTGCCTTCTTCGTACCTCACCGTCAACTGATTTTGTTTTATTCAGTTTTATTGAGTGTTCCTGCTCACGCTGAATTAGTACCACACACACAAAGTGGTAAATGAGAAGACCTGGAAGGACCACTCTGATTGCTCATGACATCATTACAGAGCTGGGAGTAGCTGTCCAAAAACTCCTATACCACTTCCCGGAAGCAAAACATGCAGAAGTGGAGTTTGAGATTAAGTGAATGCTGGACCTTGGTGTGACTAGTCTAGTTCTATAATTATGGTCCCAAAACCAGGCAGAAGTTTGCACTTTTGCAACGACTTCAGCTTCATCAAGTCTGCCAATTTGATGCTTATCTGACGTTACACATGGTTGAACTCCTCGAGCAGCTTGGTAAAGCACAATACTTGACTACTCTTGACATGTCAAAAGGGTACTGGCAAATTCCTTTAATGAAATCCGCAAAGAAAAAGACTGCATTTATAACTCCTAGTGACCATTGGCAGTATTGCATCCTCCCATTCTGATTGCATTGAGCTCCAGTGACTTTCCAATGTCTGTTGGATTGAGTGCTACCCCCCACAATTCCTATAGTACCACCTACCTGGATGACATCTTTATCTATTCCACCACCAAGGAGGAACACATACAGTATGTTTGTGCCATGCTTCTGACACTAAGCGTACCCGGTCTTCAGATCAATCCATGGAAATGTTACTTTGGGTTGACAGAAGCCAAATACTTAGGTCACGTGGAGGGTAGAGGTACAGTATGTCCGCAGTGTGCCAAGGTTGATGCCATCAAGAAGTGGCCCCATCCAAAGAACAAGCAGCAAGTGCAAGGCTTTTTGGGCTTAGTGAGGTACTTTTATTTCTCTGAGAGATCTTACAAAGAAGTGGGCCCCTAACTTGGTGGGATGGGATTCTGAAACAGAAGCCCCATTCCATGACTTAAAACAGGCCCTTATGTCTGCACCTGTTTTGTCTACACCTAACGTTTCTTTACTTTTTATTCTCCAGACCAATGCTTTGGACAAAGGTCTAGGTGCCATGTTGATGCAAAGTGTTGTTGGTGTGGAACAACTTGTCATGTACATGAGCTGGAAATTGCTGGACCAGAAGACTAGATATGCAGCAGTGGAACATGAGGCTTTTGCTGTCAAGTGGGCTATTAACCAAGTGAGGTATGACTACCTGCTTGGCTATGAGTTCAGTTTGGTTGTGGACCATACACCTGTCTCGTGGATAGCTTTACATAAGGAGTTGAACCCACGCATCACCAGGTAGCTTTAGGTGTGAAGCTTAATATCACTGAGGCGCTCCCCATGCCGTGTCACCTTACAGTTCAGACCACCCAACCAGAGGGTTCTGGGCCTTTACTGTCACACATACGTGCCTTGGGGACAGATTAAAGGCTCTGGTGATGGAAATTTTTCACCAATCCAGAAGGATGGCACTGTATTCTAACACCTCTTCTCTTCCTCCCTCTACAGACCAGATAGTTGACAACCCCACCACCTCTAACATTACTTCCGGTGTCCATTCACCTGGTCCTTCCTCCTGCAGGCTGGCTTGCATTTAACTGAAAGGGTCGCCATCTTGGATAATCTAATCTGAGACTTGCATCCTTAGGAACTTATTTTACTGAAAAACTGCATTTATTTTGTTGCCTTTACAATATACAGGGTCGCGGTGTTGGCCCAAATCTTTAACTTGTCCTCTTTTACAACATACATTTTTTTTGTTTGCAATGAAACAAAACCAAAAATAGCCATGAAAAGAACTCAGTTCTTCGTTATTCTACAAAGACATACCAAAATGTCTGGACGCAAAATTATTGGAACCCTTTAGAAGTTACAAGAATTAACTGTCTTGTAGAGATCCATCAAGCAGACTAAGGTCTTTTAATGATTATCACAGGTATCTTCAGTTTTGTAATTATTCAGACAGTTTAAATGAAAAAAAAAGGACTTACTCAAGTTTTTTTTAACACTAAACATGGGAAAGAAAAGGAAAAGCAGAGAGCCTTCTAAGGAGGCAGGACAGACCATAACAGCCAAGCATGCTAAACTTAAAGTAAACATGAGTATCTGCATGAGCTTGATCTTCTTGTGATCACTGTTGTTATATTTTCAAGAAGGTAAAGCCTATGTGACTGAAGCCGACATCCCTGCTATACAAGAAAAAACCGACCCTAAATTAAAGAGAAAAACTTTCCAATTTGTAGAAAAAAACATGGAATAACATCAAAGCAGGTCCAAGCTGCCCATCAAGCTGAAGGTGCAACGGGTTTAAGTCGCAGCATATGGCATTGCCTGGATGAAAATGGGCTCCGTTGTTAAAGACTTAGAAAGATCCCACTTCTACAATGCATGTTGACAAGCCATAGTCCTTCTGAGAGAATGTCCTTTGAAAAAAGAAATGGGAGATTTTTGACACCATTCCAACTCTGTGTTCTCAGAAAAACAAAATCAGAAGACTATCAGGGCATTTTGTCAGAAAGCTCTGACTCAGTCACAGGTATGGGTCCTCCAGATGGATAACGACCTGAAACATACCTGAAAATGTACCCAGCACTGGAAGAGAAAAAAAACATTGCACCATTCCAAAGTGGCCTGCTATGAATCCTGATCTGAATCCCTTTCAACAATTGTGGAAAGAGCTAAAAGTCACAGTTGGGAGAGGAAACATATCAAACATAAGAGAAATGAAGAAGAGTGGGCCAGACTAACTGTCCAGATATGTAAAAACCCCAGAGGCACAAAAAAACACTTGATGATAGTTATTGTCTGAAAATATTGTACTATGAAACATTAAGTTAAGGGTACAAATATTTCAGTCTATGCCATTTTTATTTGTTTCATTTCTGTTCTATTAAATGTGATATAAATAATTGTGTATACCAAATGCATCTGTCAGTTTTAGCCTAGTTGAAAGAAAACTGTGATTTTTTTTAAGTGAAAGGTTAAAATATTTTCAGTAATGTCTGTAGAAGATTAATGACACTCTACAATATAAATAGAAGGTGTAGGAATAATTTCAGAAGAAACACTCCTGCAATATTATATACCACTTTTTAAAGTGGAGAGCCAAATGCCCATTTGTACAATTCACATTTGTGCAGTGGTTCTCAAATTCCATCCTGGGAGCCCCTTGTAGCTGCAGGGTTTTGTCCAAACCAATTTCTTCTCTTCATTAGACTCCTGCCTTAATTAACTAAACTGTTATTTGCCAGTTTCTATATTTTTTTTACATCCGTCCAGAAATAACAAACTGGTAATGTTACATTTTACTCCATGAAGCAGGAGTTTATATGAGTTAGATGGATACGAATTCATTCATTTTTCTTTTTTAAATGTTTTATAATATTCTGGTTATTTAGACAATTATTTACTAATAAGCACACAAGTGGGTAACACTAATGTAGTTTCCCCCAAAAATCAGCAGAACATTCTGATAAAACTAATGTGTTGCATATTTAAGAAATTAGAAAACACCAAGTGTTATAGAATCTTACTGTTATGGGTAAAATGCAATATGCATAAACACATTTTAGGCAAACATATCTTCATACAAAATTACATTATTATAATTAGTAATACTGTTTACTTTAAGTTTTACATTAATAGTAGAATCTTTAAAATTCTGCAAAAATATCTGGTACTTGAATAAATTAAAAGTACAAATAAATACAGTTGTCTAAAAACAGAACTCCTGATGATTGACTTCTGTACTAAAACTGTGAAAATTGCAGCCCTGGGAGCATACAGCGTGAGAACTTTTACCACTATAGCAGCACAAAGCATTAGAAGCAAACTAGCTGAAAGGAGAAGACCATCTGTCTTACCTCCTTATGTTCAGTGAGTCATTTAGGCTGCTTGATGTTTCAAGTAGACACTTGATACAAACACGCAATCAATCACACATTGCAGCCTCAAATGGTGTTGTATTAAAAAGTAATGTATATTTAAAAAAGTCCTTGAGAATAAGGCAACAGCACTATGCCCTGAGTCTTTTGTTATTTTAAGTTTTTAATTACAATTAGTAGAAACTTGCACCTATGCTTGTTAGGCATGAGTTATACACTTACTATAGTGGGATTCCCAGTGGGTAAAGGGATCGTAGGAGGGTTTGGTTGGTAAAGAAAAGTGGCAGGGCCAAACAGTGCCATACAGGTTACAGGAAAAATGTGCTGTCAATTATGGTTGGAGACCACCTCAAGCCACAAGGATTATGACGAGCAATAAATTAGAGAAAGGGAAAGTAGGATTGTATGGCTAGGGGCCAGTAGGTAAAGAAAGCAATGCTTTTGAGTTATCCTGGTTAAATAGGTGAGAATCTACACTAGTAGACAATGGTTAAGACCTTTTGAGGAAGACTGGCAACAATGCTTTGTTTGTAAATCATTCTGCCTTATGACTCACCGTTGGTTTTATAAAAATGCTATGTTTGAATATGTTTTGCTTTTTTAGCATAGTTTTCGTGTAAAGAAACACCAAGTTGTGACTTGCGACTTATAGTATTTTATAAGTAAGAGATTGTAAATCTACAGGATTAAAAACAGTTAGAAATGTACTTACTTAGAACTTACTGAAAAGCAAGCAGTCAATATGAATGGTTTTCTGTTAACACCATTAATTGCTTATTTCCTAGATCATATACAAGATTTTTCATGATATATATAAATGTCATATATGACCTTTATTTTAATTATACAGTTTTATTTGAGGTTTTAAGCTTCTGTAACTGCATTCTCCTAGGTATTTTGTCCCCTTTGTGTAGTCTCATTTTCATCAATCTGTATCTGAACGTAGTGTTCATCATCTCAAAAGTCACTTTGGTTTACATTTGTTGATGTTTGATTTGCTTAGTGCTACTGTTATATTTTTGACATTGTCTTCTTATTGGTCCAGCTGAGGATCTCTGCAGCCCAGCAATTCAGTAGCTCCGCAGAACAGCCAATTGGATTGCAGGTATTTGTCACCTGGTTTACTTGACATGAGTCAGATAACCCTCCCCTAACCCTAGTCTTAACCATAGTGTAACCAGGCATATCAGTGACATAAAATGTAAGACGACAACCTCGTCAACAGAGTGGAGCTCTTGAGGTCCACAGCTGGAGTCAATTGTAATGATTACTTAATCCACCGTTTCTCAACCTTTACATATTTGAGACCCAAGTTTTCATAACAGTTTTAATTGCACCCCCCTAAAGTTTTTTTTAAAAGGAGCCCACTAATACCAATTTGTTCTTTTTTAATTAATGATATATCATAGATGCATATTTTATTATACCTACTTAACTTTTATTGACATTTATCTAACTCTATATTTATTTTTCTAGTATCAGAATGTAGTTTAAGTTAATTTGTTTTGGTTCCAATAGATGTAATTTTCATATTTTTGATTCTTGTTTTCTTTTTTCCACATCTTCGTGCCCCCCTTTTTGTTATTTTGCACCCCCCTAGGGGGCCCGCCCCACAGTTTGAGAACCACTGACTTAATCCTTATTATAAGATGGCCTTCCTGTAACTAGCTTTTAGCTTCGTTCTTCTTTAATCTTGATAATTAGTGAATCTTTTTTCTACATTTCTAAGAATATTAAAGGCTTTTCTGTTAACACTGAAATTCAGTGAAATTATTTATGTATTTATTTTATCACATTCTTATGAATCAAGTTAAAGATAGTGCTAGTGTGATTTTCTAGTCTTTTTAACACCAACTGACAAAAGCATTCAGGTATATAAGTTTAGACACAAAGGAGGCAATCAACCAGAACATGCTAATTTTTATTTCCCAAAAGTCAAAATGAGATTACAGTCTTCAGTTTAATAAAAAAAATTATGTGTTACTTATAACTTCATTTATTTTACACAGAAACCTGCCTACTCTAAAATTAATTTTGGCTAAATGTGGCTGAATTGGGAAAGGAAGATTTTTTTTTCAGATTATTCTTCTATTTCTTATTTCTATCCAAAATGTTTTCTAAATTACTGTATAAAACTGTATTATCTTGAACCAGAGGAAATGGAACACTTTTAAAAACCTCTTTACCTTGTTGTTTGTGAACCAAGGCATGTCCCATTTAAAAATGGTTTGCATTTGTGTTGTACAGCATCATATACCCAGACATTGATTATATGGTAGGTTTATAACAAGAAATCATGATGACACTTAGTGAAATTCAAGAATTGTCCTAGGCATCTCTGCTAGAGTCTAAAGTTTTAATTGCATTTTCAGTGCCTCCATTTAGAAGAACAGATCATAAAATGGTTACAGTATTTTTCGTAACTTATAACCCATACTTCAGTAAGTCGTTAAGGCAAAATATTATAACTTTGTATTTACATTATTATTTTTTTTAACATTTTATTTAATTTATTAAAAACAAGTAACATTCCATACAAGCAAGTCAAACTTGACAAAAATAATTTCAAATCAACCTCCACCCATACTAAAGAGAGCTAGCCAACAGAAAGTAAAACTTTAAGAGTAGGAAAATAAACTAAAAAAGGGAGAAAATCCTTTTCCCAAATTTAAATGCTTATCCTAAAATGTTATTGATTTGATCCTGCCAGGTTTTTTTAAAAAACTGCACAAATCCAATAAGTGAGAATTAGATTCTTTCCAACTTTAAGTAGTATATAACATCAGTTGCCTACTGACTTAAAAGAGGTGGGCTCAGATTCTTCTAGTTGAGCAAGATAAGTCTACGTGCTGATAGTGAAGTAAAGACAATTACAGTTTGTTTGTCCTTCTCCACTTTAAGCACATCTGGGAATACACTAAACACAGCTGTTAATGGATTAGGAGGGATTGTGACACCAAGGCTGTCTGATAGGCACTTAAAAATTTTGGGACAGGCCTAAAACATACGGTTCAATGAGTCTGGTGCTCGATTGCAATGTTCACAAGTTGAATCTTGCCCTGGAAACATTTTGGACAATTTTAAAGAAGACTGATGTGTATGATAAAAGATTTTAAGTCGGATAATTGTATGCCTTGTGCATATTGAACTCGAGTGAATTCTGTGCATGTCTGCCTGTACTCTGGGATCTTTGAAAGGAAGGGACTTTAAAATGTTTTATATATAACAGAAATGCTGTCAGAGTCCTCAAGAAAAATTAATATTTTTGCATCAAAAGAAGTAGGTGGGAGGTGAGGTAAATTGGGCAGATTTTGTTTAGCATAGTGTAATTGCTCATAGGATGCAAAGACGTAATCTACGTATAAATCTCTAAGTGATTTTATCCCATGTGTTTTCCAAACATTAAAAACTGCATACGTTTGAGAGGGTGGAAAAATGTGGTTATTGTGCAGAGGTGCTGCAGATAAAAGCTTCTCTATCTTGAAGTATTTCCGACATTGGTCCCATATTCTGAGTGAATGAAGCAAAATTGAGTTGTTAGTATATTGGCAATAACTCAAATTTACTGAGGTACAAATCAAGGTATATAAAGAAGTACTGCAGGATTTTATTTCTATTGTGGACCAAGCCTGTGTGTGTGTCCATCTATTTGTGTCAATGTCCAGGTTTCTATAGCTTGTATATTTGCCGTCCATTAATAAAATTGAACGTTAGGTAAAGCCATGCCACCTTCTGCCTTAGGTCCTAAGGCATTTACATTAATTAAATAAATATGTTCAATGATAACAAATGTTACCTAATTTACATAGCCTTTTTTATATACTCAGACCAACTATAGAAAAATTCACATTATAACATTAGAACAATATGGATGAGCCTGACAAAGTTCACCAGTCCTATCCATTTAATTTTTACAAAATAACATCAAGACTAGCTTTAAGGATCCTTTATTACTTGGCAACTTATTCCATGTGTATATGGTTCTCTGTGTGAGGGAACCGTGTTCCGTTGTTCTTCTTGAATTAATTTTAAAGCAAGAGTGTGGATCCACTGTACTAATTAGCTTCTTAATTTTAAACACTTCAGTTATGTTACCCCTTAATCTCCTTTTGCTTAAACTAAACTCTTTTAATCTTTCCTCTTAACTCATCCCCTGTAGTTCTTGAATCAGCACAGTCACTCTTCTCTGGACTTTTTCCAGCGCTTCTATGTCTTTTCTGCCTGGAGACTAAAACTGCACACGGTATTCCAGAGAAGGGGTTACCTCTGCATAATAAAGCTTGAACATAACCTCCTTTGACTTGTACTCCATACATTATACTATATAACCTAACATTCTGTTAGCCTACTTAATGGCTTCTGACAACTGTCTGGAAGTTGATAGTGATGAGTTCACTACTACTCCTAAATTCCCTTCATACGGTGTACTTTCAATTTTCAGACCTTCCATTGTTTATTAAAATCTAAAATGTTTACTTCCCACGAGTAATACTTACATTTGCTTACATTAAATTTCATTGGCCACAAATCTGACCAAGCCTAAATGCTGTGAAAGACCCTTTGTAATGATTCATCAAATTCTAGATTATCTGCCAAACCAGATAGCTTTGTATATTTTGCAAATTTACCAAGTTGTTTTTTATGTTCCTGTCCAAATCATTTAAATGCCAGTTTTTATTACTTTAATTTTATCGCAGCACAGTGTAGTTAGAAAAAAGATTGCAGCATCACAGCCACAGGAACCTGAATCAAGTACATTTGCATGTTCTTCTTGTATAAACTGCAATTTTCTTTCATATAGATAGGTAGATAGATAGAGTTAGGTCCATAAGAAGTGACACAATATTCAACATTTTGGCTCTGTACACCACCAGAACTGATTTGAAATAAAGCAATAATTATGTGATTTAAGCAGGTAAAAGGTCTGGAATTGATTCCAAGTGTGAAATTTGCATTTGGAAGCTGTCACTGTGAACTCTCAATATGAGGTCCAAAGAGCTGACCATGCAAGGGAAAACAGTCCATCAGCAGAAACACGAGCAGTGGTCAAATCAACCACTTGGTACAATCTTTAAAAGAAGGAACACACTGGTGAACTCGGCAATGCCAGAAGGTCTGGAAAACCACAGACGACAACTGTGCTAGATGATTGCAGAATTCTGTCCTTGGTGAAGAAAAACCCCTTCAAAACATTTAGCCAAACCAAGGACACTCTCCGGGAGGTAGACTTATTATTGCCAAAGTCTACAATCTAGAGAAGACTTCATGAAATCCAGTACTCGGACATGGTCATATTGAAAATGATCATTAAATTCATGACTATGTTAGTTTGTCCATATACTTTTGAGCCCCTGAACATGTGGGGGGTATGCAGAAAAATGGCTGTCATTCCTAAATGGCTCATATGATATTTTTGGTAAACCCCTTAAATGAAAGATGAAGGATTACACTCTTATCACATAATGATTGCTTAATTTCAAATTCATTGTGGTTGTGTACAGAGCCAAAATTATTAAAACTGTAGCACTGTGCAAATACTTAAGGACCTGACTGTAGATAGAACTTAGTTTGACTGAAAGAGTAAACATAGATTTTTACGGAGGCTCTAGAAATATTATAACAAAAAACAGCAGCTCTCCCTCCTATTGAATAAATACACAGCATTACAGATAAGAAAATAACTTTTGAGTTGGCTAAAGATAAAAGAGCAGTCACAGTGAATCGTTATAAAGGCGTATTGCCATTGGTATAAAGGAGCCCCAGTAATGTTTCTTCATATACTTTTGTTGAATAAGTTGTAGTGTGAAAGTACTTATTGATAGCATGTTAGAGAGAAGATGGGCAACAGTTTTATCTTCATTATCTCCTCTACTAATTAAAAGGGTGTTGAGAGTGTGTCCCATAACTGAGCCTGTCTTGCCTTTTGATTTAGCAGGCATCGCTGGAAATTATGTTACTGGTCCAGCAAACTGCAGTGTAAAAAAATGCACTAGCCATCACAGAGTTAAATAGTAATTGTAAAATGTGTCAATATTTGTGATTGCACCAAGTGATAGACTACTGTCTTATCAAGCATTTTTTCATGATTTTTTCCTGCTAGAATTGGCTCTGCCTCTTTGCAGTCCCAAAAATTGATGAAGCAAGGACAAATAACAGATAAGTTAGTTTTATATAGAATAATAAAAACTAATACACCATATCTTCAAATTTGTGGTGACTTAATATGTTAAAAGTGTGCATTTCATTTTAATTTCCAATATGTAGAATAGGCACAGCATATGACAGTTCTGAAATGAAGAAAAAGGAGCGAGAACATCTGTAACTCACTAGAAATTATATTTTTTTTTTAAAAAAGAAATTGTCTCTGATGCACCTCGAGAAGAAAGATGGTGCTATTCTGATGGCCATAACACTCGATTTTGGTCTAGTCAAACAAAATAACTGTGTTCCAGCTAACTTCACAGTCTCTCATATACCTTGTGGCAAGCTGCACCCAAGATGTCACATACATTTTTTTAACAGTGGCTTTCTCTTTACCACTCTCCCGTAAACCTTCAACTGGTGAGGTACCTGGGCAACAGATGTCTGCACAGTATCCCCAATCTCAGGGAATGCCCTTTTATCACCATCATAGTTATTATGAGTGTCTTGATGGCCTCACTCACTCACTAGGTCTTCTTCTTGCACAATCACTTATGCTTTATGGACATCTGCTCTAGGAAGACTTACACATATGCCATACTTTTTCAAATTTTTAATGACTAATTTAACTGAACTCCAAAGGATATTCAGTGATTTGGATATTTTCTTGTATCCAGACCCTGACATGTGCTTTTCAAGAATCTTTTTACAGAGTTTCTTAGCGGGATCTTTTGTCTACATTGTGTAGGTTAAACCACATTACTGACTCATCACATGTTGGACCTTCTAGATAAAGTTTATTTATACTGCAATCAATTGAAACCTCCTGACTATAGACAAGTGGTCTTCATTTATCTAATACATGCCTTCAAAAATCCAAGTACCCACACCAATGATGACTTAGGTGTGTCGTATTAAAGGGGATGGATACTCATGCAATCAATTATTTTGTGTGTTATATTTGTAATAAACTTAGACCATTTTGAAGAGATCTCTTTTTATTTTTAAATAAAGAGTCATTTTGTGTAGATCAAAAAACCCAAATTAAAACCACTGTGATTCAATGCTGTGTAACAATAAATAGTTAAACCTTCCAAGTGGCTTAAAATGCTTTTTATAGGCACTGTATATCACCATACTCTCAATATATTTCCCTCTATGCAAGGGAATGTTTAATATGTTAACATTTACCATCTTCACCACCCAAGTCTTCTCTTGTACTGGAAAGTGATGTGGAGGTATTTGATACACCTACTGATTGGTATAGCAATGCTCTGGTTTGCGACAGTAGCTTACAAAGAAAAAAAAAATTGCATCTAATGAACACTCACAGAGTCTGTGTTGCATACATACTTTCTAGTATGTAGCTCGAATATTGTAACAGACAGACTGTATTTGCAATTAAAGCAAGCATCAATGGAGAGTCACCAGACCACTTTCTTGTACTGTTAGAAAATATTACATACAAAAAAATTCCATTAAATGAACTACATCTGAAACATATTTAAATAGAGGCATTAAGTGTGACTAAATGAGAAATTGCCTGGAACCTGTTTAATAAATACTGTAAATTGAAAGATATACAAGGGAAATTCAAGGTTAGCTTGCATTCCTGGTTCTATAAACAAGTTGGGGACAGTGAGGCAGCTGAAACCTGTTTTATCTTGTCAGATATTACTCTTCTTCTTTTGCTTGTTTTAAAATACTTTGAAGACCTACAAGGGTACAGGAGTTATTTTAGAGCTGAGTGAGACAAAACTACTCTATAAGGGCGGAAATCATTCATGCCTAACAAAATCAGTCTTTTTTTTATTTAATTTGATATACTTTGGTAAT
Organism: Polypterus bichir lapradei; assembly: GCA_026402145.1. Classification (NCBI taxonomy): domain Eukaryota; kingdom Metazoa; phylum Chordata; class Cladistia; order Polypteriformes; family Polypteridae; genus Polypterus; species Polypterus bichir. The sequence goes on along the minus strand of JANRMT010062842.1, from coordinate 1,028,853 downwards.
CCCAGAAGGGAAATTGTCTCTTCGCATGACCTTTGGGTGCAAGACCTTTCAAAGTGACACTTTTTAAAATAAATCTATTTTAGTTTATTAATAACATCATTAGTTGCATGGAATTTGATTTTATGGTCTTTATACAAATAAACCATCAATACAAACACAGAACATGAAGATTGCAGTAATCATCATTCCAATATGTACCAGATGGAATAAAATGAGCCAAAGCGTGGGCAAGGTAGGATGAGTTGCACAGGATCTTAAGGGGATGATATTTAAATCATAAAGTAGAGTACAACTCCAGTGGTGAGGTAACTACCAATGATTTTATAAGCAGTGCATACCAGTCTCTCTATTGCCTTTCCTCAGCAGAGACAGAGAGAGATTTCAATACCAAACTGAGCTAAAAACCTTCAGTAACATTGTTATTCCTTTCTGCAAAACTCAATTTTGTTTTAGATCTGTCTCAGACCAAACAGCTTCTGATATGATTTCTTGATTATAAGAGATGTTTGAGCTCCCTATTTAAAGTGCAGGAAATACTGGTGATCAAAACTATACACTTCCTCTAAAACATTGCCGTTGATATACCGATGTGCAATTGATTTTTCACTTACATCAAGAAGTATACCATATGTTATTTTGTTTACTGGACATTTAATTATTTTGAACAACTCTGAGCAAGTGTAGAACAAAAGCAACACATACTGTATATATGTTTATTTTTGTACAATGTATTCCATATTTGGTTATAGTTTAGATAATTAGTTTTTGGACTTTGCTCCACTTTGTTGCTTTTATGCTATATTTATTGATTCCTTTTTTTCCCACTATCATTTTAAATGTAACTCTCCTAAGATGGTTAAAGTTCTAGCCTTCAAATACTTGGAAGAAATTAAAGTGATAGGATACTGAATTCTGAGCCAACACGTTAACAGTTCTTGTTTCATTTCCCCGTGGCCCCACTATGACACCGTTAATTTTTTTTCTACTTTTTAATTAAATTTTCATATAATTTTATTTTTGCTTATTTGTAAATGCAATTGTGTAGTCTCTGCATTAATTCCACTGTGTTACTACGGCAGGATGCACTGAACTGTTGCAAGGCGCTGCCTCCCAGAAGGCACTATGCATCACATCATTGATGTTTGGCTTTATAACACCACAAAGAATTCACTGCAGAGCTCCAGATTACGGATTCATTCCTTGAACATTTTTCAACTTCTGGTTTATGAGTCATACCTTTCTACTTCTTGACTTTGTTTATGGTTTTAACATTGTAGTTTTGAAGAAAACAAGTCTTTAATTAATGACTCTTGACAATCCTTGTTTCGACTTTGTGTACAGTTTAGTTCTTTGGTTTTTAACAGCGGTTAGACAATAACCCTTATTACAGTTTCTTACATATATGTGCATCTCCTGGTACAGTTAATACCCCCCTTTGCCATAGGAGAATCCAGGGAGGTCAGCTAGAACAAAAAAAGTAGGTGGACTTAGTCTATGCTGTGGAGCAGCAGATCCTCGCAACTGCTACAGCACAATGCATTTCCACCTTCAGCCAATAGATGCTGCTGTACAAACCCCTACATTCTTATTTATTCACAATGAATATTGTATACAACTTTAATGTATTACTGTATAACAAAAAAGAAAGGTGGGAAGAATATCAGAACATCAGATGTTACCATTTATTGCGGTTTGGCTTTATACACCAATTTAGTAATTTTGTTGTAAATGATGAAAGATCATCAATGTAATTATCTTGGAGGAAATTGTGTTACCTTGCAATTTAATATACTATCTCCTTCAGCCTGCTCTATACCCTGCATGTCCTTTACTGATGTCTTTTGGGCCACTGAGCAGTGCAGAGATTTAATACGTTTTTGTAGCTTTAAAAAAGAACCAGAGGCCAGGCTAAGTGTTTCATTTCAAACTTCCATTTTGTTGATTTATCCAGTTAAGATACACAGTTCTCTATTTCAAAAAACTAAAATTTCATCCTTTTATTCGATAAAGAAAAACAGAGAATGACAAGCTTTTGCTAAGATGTTATTCCAACTTTATTTGCAAGCTGGAAAATAAACTCATACAAAGATAAAATGATTCTAAACTGCAATGTGTGTAATTAGAAAGAAAAATAATTATTGCCATTCATACATCTGTTTGGTTTCACTTGACAGTAACATCTGGAATTCAAAAAGCTTAAATATGTAAAAAACATTTCAAAAAACTTCTCTTGGTAAGTTTTCTTACATTGCACAGACAGTGAGCCAACCGTCTTTGCAAGTTTCTAGTTTTTACTATATTTTGTTGCGGAACTTACAAGAAAATGTGATCATTTTAAAAATTCTATCCTTTATCCATAAGATTTCACTTTCAAAGCTAGTTAATAAGCATTCACTAAGCTTAATTTCTATCTCTTTAAATTTAAATTTTGGCTGAACAGTTACCTTCTGTTCTGTAGCAGAGTTAAAAATGCAGGGATAGTTTAATTTTGTTTGTTAAATGGTGTGACTCAAACCACCTACACCTGAACACCAGTAAAACCAAGGAGCTGGTGGTGGATTTTAGGAGACCTAGGCCCCTCCTGGACCCCGTGATCATCAGAGGTGACTGTGGATGTTAAATTGGACTGAACTGCCAATACTGATGCTCTGTGCAAGAGAGGACAGAGCCGACTATACTTCCTTAGAAGACTGGTGTCGTTCAACATCTGCAATAAGATGCTGCAGATGTTCTATCAGACGGTTGTGGTGAGTGCCCTCTTCTACGCAGTGATGTGCTGGGGAGGCAGCATAAACAAGAAGGACGCCTCACGCCTGGACAAACTGGTGAGGAAGGCAGGCTCTATTGTAGGCACGGAGCTGGACAGTTTGACATCCATGGCACTGTGATGGGCGCTGAGCAGGCTCCTGTCAATCATGGAGAATCCACTGCATTCACTGAACAGTATCATCTCCAGACAGAGGAGCGGCTTCAGCGACAGACTGCTGTCACTGTCCTGCTCCACTGACAGACTGAGGAGATCGTTCCTCCCCCACACTATGTGACTCTTCAATTCCATCCGGGGGGGTAAACGTTAACATTATACAAAGTTATTGTCTGTTTTACCTGCATTTTTATTACTCTTTAATTTAATATTGTTTTTTATCAGTATGCTGCTGCTAGAGTATGTGAATTTCCCCTTGGGATTAATAAAGTATCTATCTATCTATCTATCTATCTATCTATCTATCTATCTATCTAT
>JANRMT010062842.1:1010470-1025602 GCA_026402145.1 Polypterus bichir lapradei | reverse complement strand
TATCTATCTATCTATCTATCTATCTATCTATCTATCTATCTATCTATCTATCTATCTATCTATCTATCTATCTAATTTTCACCATTAACAGTTCAGTGTCACATCATAATAACAGCTTGAAATGTACCCACCTGGAACAATCTGAAAATATCTAGGAGAAGTAATAAATATTAACAATTATATTAACAATAGAGGTGGGAATTGATAAAAAAGTTGAGCTACTAATATGTTTAGCAAAGTGATTGTGATTGAATGTGGACAGAAATCTGGACCACACTACAAGATAAAGTAAGAGTCAACTAAATGTTCTTAGAACGGTTAAGTCCTTGATGTGGACAGAACATTTCTTAATAGTTTCAATCAATCCTTGGTTGCAAATTTGTTCTTTTATGAAGTGTTATTTTGGGACAGTTGAATAAAAGCAAGACTTAACGAGGCTGGTTCTGTTATTAGAGTAGCTAGGAACCTCTTGATGCAGAGGTCACAAACCATGTTTTACACTCTCTGCATGACACCCTGGTGAACCTGAGGAGTAAGTTGAGCACAAATGTAATTCTACTGTAATCAGCCTTTACAACAATAGCCCATAGAATGCATAATGCATACTGATTTTAGGGTCATTCATTGCAGAGGCATCAGCTAATTCCAAAAGAATTACCCAGGGCAGTGGACATATACTATGCGTGACATTAAATGAAAATAATTAGAAATCATTCACAATGAAACGCTTATTTCATTCTGATGTTATTTTGAAAAAAACAATCATTTCTTCCATGGTTTATTGTTGTGGTGTGATTACTACTGACTACTGACTAACTAATGTGAGTTGTGCTCATTGCAGCAGAGTTAATAAAATGAAAATGAATTTTTCTACACTGATCATAAGTGCCAGATGCATAGTCATTTGGGTTTAGTAGCTAAGCATTTCACTACATATTGTATTGTATGTAAAATTTGTATGTGACGAATAAAATTATATTTGCTTTGCTTTGAGATTTCAGGCCAGTTGGGCTCTTATTAGTTCAGCCGTGTGTTAACATAATGGCTTGAGAGTGACTCTTCATTTTGGACAACTTTTCCTGTTGTTATGTGTGATTTTGTAAAGACCGAAATGTCTATTTCCAATTCCATGCCACTTTAGGTTCTATTTCTTTCCAACCTATGACTGTGAACACTCATCATTAAAATTTAAAGCCTGTCAGTTTCACAGAGAGTTACCTCTTGCAGTCACAGCTTATTTCTTTGCAATTATTGCTCAAATTGGGTACTGTAGTTGGTATCAACTATTTATGGCTGATGAAGCACTCTGATTAAAAATGTTTGGCACAAATGCGTACCCAAAATAGGAATGCATAGTTGGAATAATTCAAGCTGTTTTTGTATTAATTCTACTGCTGTTGGGCTACATTTTGTAAATATGTGGTAAGATATAAAATATAATAGAAAAATAGAAACATATTTTAACAGAAAAAAAAAACTTATTGGAAGGTATTGCAATGTAATCCCAATATAAAACAATCAATCACTTCTGTTGTTCGAAAAGTTGTAGCATAGCATGATAAGTAGTTCTTTCTTATTTGAATGCCATATTATAAAAAAAAAATTAAACTTTAGAAGCATTTTTTTTTAAAGGATGGATTGTATTCCACTATGATATTTGCAATTGTGATGCTTGGAATTTCTCTTAAGGGAAAAAAAGTTGTTGGTGGTTGATGGTTATTTTCAAACTGAAGAGGCTTAGTGTCTTACTCCTTTGGTATGGAATTAACTGTTAACTTTTTTCCTTTTGCAGATGAATGTTGACAAAGGCCTTCTTTAACTTTCTTTTATTTTGTTTTAACTGAAAAAAATGCAACAGATATAGCCAAATAGGTACTTGTCATAATTTTTTTCCTTACTGTTAATCATATTTACTGTATTTAATGAAATCAGTTTAAGTTTTTGCTATGTAAGTTGTACCCTCTGGTGGACCTCAGCCTTCTGGGAAAATCTAAGTACCTAGCCTTGCCCACTCATGCAAATTTAGAAAAAATTTGCAAATCTGAGGAGTGACATTCTTGGTATTTGGATGACAGATTGTGGGCTTGAAATGGACTAAACAATATTAGACTAAATTCGGTAGGATTGGGTGTGATTTTGACTATATTTGGGCGGTAAAGTGCCTATCAAATTTGTCATCCCTGACACTGATGTTCACCTCAGAGCACACACTTGTATAATGCATTTGCTTGTACAGAATGTTACATAAATACACACAGTAAGTTGATGCATGATGCAAGATGTAACGTTAATAATGTGCACCAAGCAGTAGTAAGTTAGCGTGTAGAACTGTATAGTATCTTATTTACTGACCCAGTAAAACTCTTGTATAAAAGAATTAGTTTTACTTATTTTTTCTGCTATTTTAATATCTTACTTTAATTTAGCAATGTGCATATTTATATATTTGGCTGTTTAATTTTTTGGTCAATGACAATGAATTGATATACACAGGAGTTTAATGAATGCTTAATACACATCTATGGTCTGAACTTGTGCCCACTTTAAGCCACAGTAACATATTAAACCTATTCTCAGTTGCAACAAGCCCAAAGTAACAGCTGCTGCCTCCCAGAGGTGATAAAATTAGCGGGCTAACATAAACACTCCCTGAAGTTTAAACCAGTGGTTTATAAGCTTAGTCCTGGGTAGCCTCCATAGCTGCAGATTTTTTAATTACAACTACTTGCAAAATCAGTGTTTAGTTATTTGGCCTATACATATTTCTAACACTGCGGTGGGTTGGCACCCTGCCCAGGATTGGTTCCTGCCTTGTGCCCTGTGTTGGCTGGGATTGGCTCCAGCAGACCCCCGTGACCCTGTTTGGATTCAGCGGGTTGGATAATGGATGGATGGATGGATATTTCTAACAAATCATAAATATTTGTATTCTTTGCCATAGCTTTAGAAGTTTATGTTTCTTTAGCAAGTATCTAAAGGTGTTTGATTCCTTAATTAATTATTTTTTTCCGCTTGGGACAAATAAAGTACTATCTAATTGTGTCCAAATAATGATGGTTAGCAGTGGGTAGTGCAGACACAAGTGCAAACAACATTAAGGGGATTAATAATTTCACTGCTATTTTCACTTGTCTGCTCATTAAGAAACATTTCTTACAAAGTGTCTATGGCAGTGGTTCTCAACCTGTGGGGTGAGCCCCCCTAGGGGTGCGCGAAGTAACAAAAAGGGGGGGGGTGCAAAGATGTGAAAAAAAGAAAACAAGAATCAAAAATATGAAAAAAACATCTGTTGAAACCAAAACAAAGTAACTTAAACGACATTCTGATACTAGAACAATAAATATAGAGTTAGATAAATGTCGATTAAAGTTAAGTAGGTATAATAAAATATGCATCTACATTTCAAAAAAATGTTAGGGGGCCGTGATTAAAACTGTTAAGAAAACTCGGGTCACAAATACTTAAAGGTTGAGAAATGCTGGTCTATGGTACTGAAGTCACTGCGGTTCTTTAGCACTCAGTGTTGTCAGCATTTTGATATAATTAAGAGAGTCAATTCTATAGAAAAGGCTGAATTAAAAATAAACTAGCAAAGGAAACTTATGCATTTAAAGTTTTGGCAAAATGAAAATATTTAATAATTTCTCACAATAAGAAAATGGAAAAAAAGGATGAGTTACTAAACAAAGAGGACGTCATCCACCTAAAGTTAAGCATATTCTGGCCCGACCAGTACTTGGATGGGAGACCAACTAGGAAAAGCTTGGGTTGTTGGAAGAGGTGTTGGCAAGACTAGTGGAGAGCTCTTAACCCGTGGTCTGAACGTGGAATCCCAATGCTCGAGTGCAGTGAAGGGGACATTGATCTGTAAAAATAGTGCCAGCCTTCAGATGAGACATAAAATTGAGGTCCTGACACTCTGTGTTCATAAAAGATCCCTGGGCATCCTTCATAAAGAGTAGGATCTATCCAAATGTCCTGGCTTAAGTGGTCATATCAGTCTAGTCCTGCTGTCTTTTCCCTTGTCTCTGATTGGCTGATTCTCTCACCTCTTCAACAACTAACAGCTAATGTGTGGTGAGCATACTGGTGCAAAAATGGCTGCCATTTTAGATGGATGCTACACATTAGTGGTACTTGAAGGGACTTTGAGTAGTGAGAAAGGGTTATATAAATTAAAAAAATATTATTACTAAAGAGATCGGTTAAAGGTAAGAATAAGGAACTAAATGTGAAGTAAACACTTGAAGCTACAGTGGTTTCCCAGGACTGAACTTGGAAACTAATGGTTTAATCGGCTTAGTGCCATATTTGGAGTAACTCAGTATTGCATTAGAAGGTCTGCAAATATAATACAAGTAATACCAACACTATGTGGTTAATATATGTACTTGTGGCTTGAAAAGGTGTAGCAATATTTAACTAAAATGGCTTAACATTCTAACCACATTTAATAATAATTGAAATTTAATATGTTTTTATTAACAAAAGTGTTGTTTATTTTTAATGAAGTTTATTGTGTTGTGAAATGCCTAGGTATGTAATGAAAAGATTTGTTATGTATTTTGATGTGAAGGGTCTCCATATTTGTGGTTATCAGAGGAAGGCTGGGTAAATGAGGAACTGTTGATGCTGAGGATAACATGTGCGGGAAAATGCAGGAATGCATTAAAGGAAAAGATTTGGCAACTTAAAAGTGATTATTTATGATTGTTTTTTGGAACAATGTCCTTACTCTGTCCTGATGGCTGTTATCCAATGACAACTATGATGAAACACAGGGCACAAAGGGGAAGCCACTGCTAAAAGCATGAGTGTTTATGGCACAAGAGTGTAGGTGCTGAACATCCCTTCTTGAAGTAATGGCTGCTTTCTCATTCTTCTCAGACTAGGCCCAGTCACTGGCATAGAGCCTTGGCAGGATGGATCTTAGCTTTCAGCTTCCCAAAGAGAAAGAGACTCAACAGTTTTCAGGTCTCCTCTTAGAAAAAGAAGAGATTATTACAGGTAGTTTTCGAAGGAAAATGAGACCTCAAGTGCTTGGACCAAGGTCATTGATCAGTTACAAAACCTATGCCTGCTCATGGGTGTATTTTGTCCATCACATCCAGCAGTGTTCAATTCATGGTCACAAGTCAGCTCTGATTTACACCTTTGATATTATTAGTACATGGCTGATATTGGTTCAAGATGCTGTTCAGATAGATAGATAGATACTTTATTAATCCCAAGGGGAAATTCACATAATCCAGCAGCAGTATACTGATACAAAAAAACAATATTAAAGAGTAATAAAAATGCATGTAAAAACAGACAATAACTTTAAATAATGTTAGCATTTAATCCCCTGGGTGGAATTGAAGAGTCGCATAGTGTGGGGGAGGAACGATCTCCTCAGTCTGTCAGTGGAGCAAGACAGTGACAAAAGTCTGTCACTGAAGCTACTCCTCTGCCTGGAGATGACACTGTTAAGTGGATGCAGTGGATTCATCATGATTGACAGGAGTTTGCTTAGTGCCCGTCGCTCTGCTACAGATGTTAAACTGTCCAGCTTTATTCCTACAATAGACCCTGCCTTCCTAACAAGTTTGTCCAGGCGTGAGACATCCTTCTTCTTTATGCTGCCTCCCCAGCACACCACCGAGTAGAAGAGTGCAATCGCCACAACCGTCTGGTAGAACATCTACAGCATCTTATTGCAGATGTTGAAGGATGCCAACCTTCTAAGGAAGTATAGTTGGCTCCGAACTTTCTTACACAGAGCATCAGTATTGGCAGACCAGTCCAATTTGTCATCCAGCTGCACTCCCAGGTATTTATAGGTCTGTACCCTCTGCACACAGTCTCCTCTGATGATCACAGGGTCCATGAGGGGCCTGGGCCTCCTAAAATCCACCACCAGTTTCTTGGTCTTGCTGGTGTTCAGGTGTAAGTGGTTTGAGTCACACCATTTAACAAAGTCTTTGATTAGCTTCCTGTACTCCTCCTCCTTCCCAGTCCTGATGCAGCCCACGATAGCAGTGTCATCAGCGAATTTTTGCACGTGGCAGGACTCTGAATCGTATTGGAAGTCTGATGTATAAAGGCTGAACAGGACCAGAGAAAGTACAGTCCCCTGCTGCGCTCCTGTGTTGCTGACCACAATGTCAGACCTGCAGTTCCCAAGACGCACATACTGAGGTCTGTCTGTAAGATAGTCCACGATCCATGCCACCAGGTGTGAATCTACTCCCATCTCAGTCAGCTTGTCCCTAAGGAGCAGAGGTTGGATGGTGTTGAAGGCGCTAGAGAAGTCCAAAAACATAATTCTTACAGCAGCACCTCCTCTGTCCAGGTGGGAGAGGGATCGGTGTAGCATATAGATGATGGCATCCTCCACTCCCACCTTCTGCGGTTTTGCGAACTGCAGAGGGTCGAGGGCGTGGCGGACCTGTGGCCTCAGGCGGTGAAGCAGCAGCCGCTCCATGGTCTTCATCACATGTGACGCCAGAGCAACAGGCCGGAAGTCATTCAGCTCACTAGGACGTGATACCTTTGGGACTGGGGTGATACAAGATTTTTTCCAAAGCCTCAGGACTCTCCCCTGTTCCAGGCTCAGGTTGAAGATGCGCTGTAGAGGACTCCCCAGTTCCAACACACAGGCCTTCAGCAGCCATGGCGATACTCCATCTGGACCCGCTGCTTTGCTGGCATGAAGTCTCCTTAGCTCTTTGCTCACCTGTGCTGCTGTAATTATGGGTGGGGATGTCTCACCTATGCTGGTATCAGCAAAAGGATGGTTGGAGGATGCAGTACTCTGAGGTGAGAGTGAGTTAGGGTGGTCAAACCTGTTAAAGAAGTTGTTCATTTGGTTTGCTCTCTCCACATCTCTCTCGATGATGGCACCCTGCTTCGAGCTGCAGCCAGTGATGATTTTCATCCCATCCCACACTTCCTTCATGCTGTTATTCTGCAACTTCTGCTCCAGCTTTCTCCTGTACTGCTCCTTTGCCACCCTGAGCTGGACTCGGAGTTCCTTCTGCACGTGCTTGAGCTCATGCTGATCACCGCCTTTAAAAGCCCTTTTCTTCTGGTTCAAAAGGCCCTTGATGTCACTTGTAATCCATGGCTTGTTGTTAGCATAGCAGCGTACTGTTCTTACTGGAACTACAATGTCCATACAGAAGTTGATGTAATCAGTTGTGCAGTCAACAGCCTCTACAATGTTCTCACTATGTGACCCCTGCAGTATATCCCAGTCTGTAGTTCCAAAGCAGTCTCTCAGTGCCTGCTCTGCCTCAGGGGACCACTTCCTGAATGAGCGTGTGGTTGTAGGTAGCGCCCTCACTCTTGGTTTGTAGTGAGGCTGAAGCAGAACCAGGTTATGATCTGCTTTCCCAAGTGCAGGCAGCGGGGTGGCGCTGTATGCGTCTTTAGCGTTTGTATACAGTAGGTCAATAGTCCTATTTCCCCGGGTGTTACAGTCCACATACTGGGAGAAGGCAGGTAATGTTTTATCCAGCATTACATGGTTAAAGTCTCCAGCAATTATCACAAGCGCCTCAGGGTGCTGCGTTTGTAACTTGGCAACTGCGGAATGGATGACGTCACTCACTGTCTCCGCGTTCGCTCGAGGGGGGATGTAAACAATGACAACAATCACGTGTCCAGACTCTCTTGGCAAGTAATAGGGAAGCAGACTTATGGCCAACAGTTCGATGTCCCTGCAGCAAGTGGAGATTTTAACGTTTACATGTCCAGAGTTGCACCACTTTGTATTGACATAGACAGCGACTCCCCCCCTTTCTTCTTACCGCTGGTATTTGCGTCTCTGTCCGCTCTAACTGTGCTAAACCCAGGTAGCTCCACGTTAGCCTCTGGGATAGTAGTTGTTAGCCACGTTTCACTAAAACACAGCAACAGTTCAGCAGTTTACTCTGGAATGCAAGAGGGGTTTCATCTGAATTTCTGCATCCCTGTTAAATATCCTGTCTTAACAGCTCTTGTTTGCCACTAAAACATAGCAAAACTGGTTAGGCCCACTTTGTCCTACAGTATGAAGCTATGGTCTAACACAGGAGGGTCACTGCAACTGTCTCATGGTTACTCTAAATAAGGGTGGGCTGTTGTAACATTACTGTTTCCCCTTGGGATTAATAATATTAACAGTCTATCATCTCCAAAAGAAGTTATTCTTGTGTCTATTTCTGGCATACATCACTGTTTACTTATTTTTACTTCAATTTTATACTCAAATCAAAAATAAGGTCTGGTTTGATTCATTAACAGTGTGAAGCTGAACTTGTTTGGTTGTGTTTGGGTAAATGAGTATGCCTTGGATTATCTGGTAGCTCATCCAACTCTGTAAATGGAAAAGTGAGACCAGTAAATGGTCAAATAGATTTTTTTTAGCCAGTTACACTAGTGTGGAAATACTTTGGCACAAACTTTTATATCTATCATGTATTTATATGAATACATAATTCAGTTGTTTATGTAAGGGGATACTTTAGCAGCCCTTTGTAGCCTTCAAAACAATTTTAATTGCAGCAGTGTAAAAAAAAAAAGTTTAATTTGCAATATGAAGGCAACATTAAGCAAAAAGCACAAACACTTGAATTCATTCCATGCAGCCAGCAGCTGCAGTATGCCGTGTAATAAAATTGATAAGCATGCAAACGGAAAACACTCACTACTAAGACATTTAATGCAATAATAGCAGTTTGAGTCCTTACATAGTCTGGAAACAGAAAGAAAACTCAATTTCTCAAAACACTGTCACTCAGATAAAATAAAAATATCAAAAACATTAGTTAAGTCAATAATTACACTAAAACACTTCATTAAAAACAAATATTAAATTGAATTCCAAACACCATAACTTTAAAAGAAAGCAGCAGGCGTAAAATTGATTTTTGGAGTGTTATTATGAAAGGCCAGCAACTGAAGCAACTTCATTATTTTTATTCAAAATATTTCTTTCCAAAGAAATACACTTTTTTCTTCAACTCGTCTATAAAGAAATCACAAGCTATTGGAATGAGTATTCAAGTTCAAAGCTCTCTTTTGAGATGATTAACTAAATGGTTTATGCAACTTCATGCATGTCAAGAAGCAAGATGACATGAACACATAGACGTGATCATTTTAAAATGAAGGTCATTTATTGACTAAAAAATTACAGCATAAACAAAATGCAAATTGAACAATGAGGAAAATCCAACAGTTATAGAATCAATAAATGACTAAATGCTCTGCTAGTGACAGATAAGCAGGTATGAAGATTACTAAACTGTCACAAGAAGCATCTCCCCAATTTCTCTACAGTTCATTCACCAGCAGTGTCCACTTTGAAACATGCCACAATACAAGATGGACATTGTTCTACCCAAAAGTCTCTACGCCGTGGCTTTAGAAGAATTGTATTGTCAAGAAGGGAGCCATTTCAAAGGTCCGCATTTACAGCTGAACTAGTAATATCTTTAAAAATTGGTACTTTTTGGAAACTTCATTCTGAATTTTTGCATTTAAAAATGTCATCCTTCCAGTCCTGTATATGTTTCTGAATATGTTGGTGTGCAACAGCAGTATCTTAAGGAGGAACACTTCTGTGAATGCCCTGTGAGTACAGAATGGTGACAGCAGTCCACACAATATGTATAATCCCTTTATTTAAAAATGCCAGATGTTTTTATTCCCATATTTGTTCCTTCATCCTTGGGATCAACATATGTTATTCCTGGCCAAAATAAAAAAGGTCACATCCTGTCTTATGTTTTCCAACCCTGCACACCCCAAGATAAACATTAAAAAAAGAACAACAACTAGTATGGAAATTCTCTGCTTTATTTTAGATTCATATTTTCCTATTTGAAACCAAATATAAACCATGTGGCAACCTAAAATATTTGTAATTCATTTCATTATATTTATTTCAGACTTCTTTGTATTTGTTCTATTTCATTTAGACATGTTAGTGGCCAATGGCCAGTTTCTTTACTGAACACTGATGTTATGATTCTGGAAAAAGTTTTCATAAACAGAAAAGAGAGAGTGGTTCTTTTTATTATATAGAATAATTATAATAATTTGTTAAAGGCAGACATTACCAACATATTATATTTTATATGTAATATGTATATTTTAATTATGTTGTTTTAGAATGTGGAACTAGGCAGGTGTGTCATTTGTCAATGATTATATTTTGACTTTTCCACCAAACCCCTCACCATGTACTCATTTCTTCAGACATCATATAAATTGTAAAGGAAGGACTTGAACAAAAGTGGTTCTTTATTCAACTGAACAATCTGACTCTGCATGTGGCTTTACTTGCAGCTTCCCCTGTTGGGCCAGTGCTGCTCCAGGTAGACATAGACAAAGGTTTGCAGTAAGTACTGAAGTGTTTCAAAAGACGATGGTGAAAATTTTTGTAATCCATTCAAATGAGGTGGCTTGTATTACTGATACATACTCATCATTTCTATATATAGCAAACTTCAACAAAATGCTCAACATGTAGGATTGATTTAAGTGAAAACATTTTGTGTGAATATTATCTTAATTATGATCAATTTTCTTTAACTTCCTCACTGAAGTTCACATACCTAGGAACTATCATTGCTCAAAAATTTAATGACTTATTATTTAACTTTAGCAATTTGATGGAATGTGACAAACAAGAAAATACCAATTGCTTATGTATCATATTAGCTGGAAGAATTAACATTGTTAAAATGAATCCCCTACGATCCCTTTAGTGTATTCCAATATATATGAACAGGTGTTTTCTTTTAAAAAAATAAACACATTATAATTTCAGTAATTTGGAATACATTGATGGATAAATTGATTCTTCATACTGCACATGTAAAGCAGAGGGGGCATGTTAATACTTAACTCCCAGATTTATTACTGAACTAGGCTGACCCGCCTTTTAAGGCGACCAACTTTCAAGTTGACCACGTCTTAAGGCAATTCAATATGTAGATCAATTTGATATTTTATACAAACTCATTAATTTGGTTATATTGCATTTGAGCGGTATTACTTTAATACTCATAGTTTCTGTTATTTTTGTGATGAAATTTAAACTTTTTTTCTATATTGAGGTCACCCTTTTGAACCCCCCTGATATTTACTACGCGGTGAGGCATTTGTACTTCATCAACATTAATTATTTTCAGACACATAATTTTGTCTTTTTTTTTCAGTGCATCGCGCACAAAAGCAAGGGAACAATGGGAGCACCAGAACTCTGCTCACATCATGTCGCTTCGTACCGCAAGCTGCAAGTAGTAAGTATGTGATAAGCGGAATACCGCTACGCTTTCCACTCACGGGACGGAAGGACAATCCTGACCGCTTTTATATAGTAAGAAAGAAGAAGAAGATATCCCACAGTCTGGAGTAGAAAATCATCTTTTACCTGGAAAAACGAAACTACAAATCCCATCGTGCATTGCAAAATGGACAGGGCGTGTGTGAAACTCCACACCTGCGTAGCACTCACGGGACGGAAGGACAATCCCGACCGCTTTTATATAGAAGGATTGTGATTTTATATGCTATTAGGCAACAGGAGAAATCAGAAGGAAATGAGGAGGGTTACCCATGAATAAGGAATCCATCCCAACCTTAATCCCTCACTAAATGCTTTCAGTTCACCAATAACCCGTAATCATAGGAAACTATGTAGATATTTAATGGTTCAGTAGTTGTGTAGAAAATAGAACCAGTGCAGCTGACCCTTGGCAAGCTGTTACAGCCAGTTGCATTCCTGTAATACAACCATCAACATCCAGCTTTACTAAAGTACACAGTTTTCACAATATGAAATGTGTTTGGTATTGGGAGCTTGGGAGATCTGGATATTGATAATATATTAAAAGCTCTGCCATAAACAAAACCTTTCATGAAAACATTTCTTGTACCACATACAAGTTACGCATTTTGCTAAAAAAATAAATTGAAACAAATTAAATTTACTTTATTAGGAATAGCTCAAAAATTATTTAAAAGTTACCATGCACTTAAAATTGTTGTCATCTATTTATTAAGCATGATAAAGTGGCGATAACTTTTTAAGATTTTGATATCTTTGAATGGTAACTTCCAAGTAAACCTTCTTTCTTTGCTTTCTGGATGGGATGGAATCTGATATTTTGAATTAAATGTAGGACTGTATGTATTAGTTATTTGTAATTTACTTGTCATTTGTTTTTAAGGTGGGGAGAACACTTTCCAATTTAAGGTAGAAAAAACATTGATTCCAAAATATTGACTTTATTGCAGTTAACCTTACCTGTGGGATTTTGACTTCATTTTTTAAACCTCAGAAACAAGCTGTTGCTTTTGTGCTTCATAGTTGCTGCTGCTGCCGTAGCTGCAGTGCAATTTTGTGTACTTGTATGAGAAAAAGGCCATCACTAGAATTTAAGTGATTCTCATAAGACTTTTGCCAAGTCCTTTTTTAAACCATGGGTTTTATTCTGACACTCCCCAGCCCAAATATTTTAACCACCTGTGTAATTAGTTTCAACCACATAAGCTGTAAAAATCTCATTTAAAAAGGTACCCCAATAAATGCTTTTTCACACTCAAGATGCTTGTCACAATGCAGCCTTTCCTTTTCCTCAGAAATGCATTGCTGATCAAATATAAATAAATATATAAAGAGAGCTCACAGTACAACACAATTAATAACACCTTTATGTGAATATAATATAATTTTATGGACAAATAAAACAGAAAATGATAACAAAACTACACAAATTATGTATTTAAAAGTATAAATAAGGATGGTTTGTAAAAATGAATGTTCAATATATGAAGGATGCATGTCCTTAAATGTCTTACAGTTAACAAAATATGCCAAATCATTACAA
The DNA here is from genome assembly GCA_026402145.1 of Polypterus bichir lapradei. Lineage (NCBI taxonomy): Eukaryota > Metazoa > Chordata > Cladistia > Polypteriformes > Polypteridae > Polypterus > Polypterus bichir. Next base: position 1,012,736 of record JANRMT010062842.1, on the reverse strand, counting down.
TACTGTATAGTATTTATATAAATATTTATGCTAATGATAAAAAGAATGATGCAAATAGGATTGTACAGGGTTTATTGATCAATAAAATAAATAAACAATGCAGAAACTGAACAATCTGACTCTGCATTTTCCTTTACATGCAGCTCCCCCTGTTGGACCAGTGCTGCTCCAGGTAGACATGGACAAAGCTCTGCCGTAAGTGCTGAAGTGTTTCAACATCACTCGTCCTTGTCTTCCAATTGAAATTCAAGCAAGGATTTTCTTCTTTTCAAGGTAGGAAAGATTACTGTTTTTTACTTTGATTACTTTAGTATTATTTTCAGTGGACTTGGAAAGTATTTAGACCCTTTTACTTTCAGTATACTTTATTGTGTTGTAGATTGAATTTTAAAAGGATAAATTTGCCATTTGCCAGTAACCCCTAATGAAAAGAAGAAAACATTTTCTGAAAGGTTTGAAAATTTATTTAAAATAAAAAAAAAATACTTTATAGAAGCAGCAATTATAGCTTTGAGTCTTCTTGGGGAAATCTCTAAAAGTTTTGCACACCTGGATTTTGGAAGTTTATCCTATTTTTCTTTAAAATCTTCTCAAGATCTTTCAGGCTAACTGGGAAGCATCTGTTAATTCCCCTCTTCAGGTCTCTTTACAGATGTTGTGTAAGTCTGGGCTTTGGGTGGGCCACTCAAGGACTGTCGGAAACATTTTACAAAGGCACTCCAGTATTGTCTTGGCAGTATGGTTCTGGTCATTGCCATACAGAAAGGTGAATAGTCTCCCCAGTCTGAGGTTGCGTGCACTCTGAAGCAGAACAGAGAATACAAGGACCTCTCTTTATTTGGTTGCATTCACCCTTCTCAATTCTGACCAGTGGCCCTGTCTCAACCGCTCAGAAGTAACCCTATGGTGTGATGCAGATTCCTCCATGCTTCACCATATGGATTGTATTAGGCAGATGAGGATCATTGCCTGTTCTTAACCAGACCTAATGCTTGGAGTTCTGCCCAAAGTTTTATTTTTGTCTAATCAGACCAGAGATCCTTTTCCTCATGCTCTCAGAGTCCTCTAAATGCTCTTTTCCAAACTTCAAGTGACAGTTAGCCACTCTATCATAAACACCTGATTGATAGAGTGCTGCTGAGATGGTCATCCTTCTAAAAGGCTCTCCCATCTCAGTACAGGACTTCAAAAGGTCTGTTAGAGTGACCATTGCTTTCTTGGTCTCCTTCTCAACCAAGGCTCTTCTTGTTTGGTTACTCAGCTTGGCCTGACGGCCAACTTGAGGCAGTGTAAATTTACACATATATACCTGTATATATATATAAATATATATACTAGGGGGCTTTGCCCCCTGCTCGTTTCGCTCGCCAACCCACCCACCTGTGCTTCACCGCCAGAAACTTCGACGCCAGCAACTTTGTGTCTGTATCGCTCGTGTATGTGGATCTCATTTTCACCAAACAACAAAACCTTTAATTCTCACGGATAGGCCTCTTCATTGGGAAGAAACACTACTTTTTCCTGATGGCAACACGAATTAGACATTCTACAAGTTTCCAACTTAAAGTTTAAAGCCAAACAATATCTACATAGTTGTGTCACATCACCTATGTCCATATATTCAATCTCTTTTCACTTTTACCTTTTCATCAATATCACATTGAATTTTGATTCCATGTTTGGAATTACATCGTTACAATGCAACGTATAACTGCCTGTGAGTGAATATCTCTTCTTTCTCTCTACAAGAAATGTGTCTGACAGTAGCATTCACACAAATGAGAAATGATTGAACCATGTGTGTAGTTATGTGGGCAGGACTTTTTCAAATCTATTTGCATTTTTTCTTGTCTTGCGGGGCTTGAAATTTTATCTCGCAGGATTTCACTTTCACCAAACAACAAATCTTTTCATTTTCGCAGATAGGCCTCTATATTGGGAAGAAACACTACTTTTTTTCCTTGATGGCAATACAAATTAGACGATCTAGAAGTCTCTGACTTAAAGTTTAAATCCAAACAATATATTTGATCTCTTTTTGCTGTTCTGTTATTTTATCGATTAATAATTAACATTTGTTTGCGCTAATGTGATCTTTACTATCCTTTTTTTGAGACTTTCGAATTTTCGTACTTCCATTATCGCTAACCTACTCTAAATGTCTACTGCGCCAACGTTTTTGAATTCTTTACAACATCCTACTTTGTCATCTACTCTTTGTGTTTTATTTCCGGCCCTGGGTGTGGTTAAATCTCTTGGCACAAAG
>JANRMT010062842.1:989753-1005470 GCA_026402145.1 Polypterus bichir lapradei | reverse complement strand
GTCACCGTCGGTAATGTTACCAATGAGCACGACAGTGAGGCACTACAATGGAGCAATCGGATGGTGCAAAAAGTGCCAAGTGCTTTTATTAAAATCAACAAAACAATCAAAAACAAAGTCCAAATTAAATAAAGTGCAGTGCTTTCAGAATCCTTCAATAAATAAATGATCCCATAAAAACAGAAGTGAAGTGGAGGTTAAAATCCAATAGAAAAAAGTCTTCATTAAATACGAGATTACAACAATGCTGGAAACAGTCTCTTTAAAAACAAACCCGGTGTATTCTTTAACTGCCTTCTCGTGCTCTCTCTCTCTCACTCTCTCACACCCTCTCTCTCTCGTTCCCTCTCTCTCTCTCTCGCTCACTCGCTGCACAGGGAATGCACAGGGAGAGACTGAACACGTGCGGAAATCATCGCCACGTATGAACCAGAAGGGAAACTGGCTTGTTCGTCACCCGAGTGTGTGGTCGTGAACAGATGCAAAAGTTTGGCGAACTTTTTGGTCGTAACCTGATTTGTATGTGGTCCGAGACGTTCGTGACCCGAGGTTCCACTGTACTATATACAGTATATATATACTGTACATTATATACAGTGGTATGTGTATTTCTAAACACTGCCCAATCAATTCAATTTGTCACAGATGAAATCCAATCAAGTTCTAAGCACATCTCAAGGATAAATTAAACAAAAAGGATGCAGTTCACCAAAATTTGGAGTGCCACAACAAAGGGTCTAAATACTTATATGACTAGTAACATATCAATTTTAGATTTTTAATAAATTTGCAAACATTTCTAAAAACCTTTTCACTTTGTAATTATGGTTTTTGGGTGTAGACTGATAAGCAAAAAATGGTAAATTTATCCATTTAAAATTAAATCTACAACACATTAATGTGTGATAAATAGTAGTGCATTGTGCACTGTTTTCTTTCAAATGGTCTTTTCTGTGCTTTAAGTGAAATTTACTGCCTTGAAAAATATTTTAATTGGTGCTGCTTTTATATCCTTATTCAGGATATACTAAAATGTTCTGTTGACCTATTAAAATACAATTTATTAACAGATTCATTAAAAAACTGTCAGATTTTGTAGAAATGTGAATCACTGTCTCTTCATATTCAAAGTTATCACACTTTTTAGATCATTTTTAAACACATGTGGCTAGAAACCTTTCAAGTTACTACTTAAAGTTATTAGTAAATTAGAGCTGAAGGTTTACTACCAAAATGAAAATATCTTTCTCAGAGATATATACATTATTATTTCCTGTTTTAAGGAATGTGCTGAGCACAATGTGCTTAAAGCTTTTCCTAACTATACATAATGTCTGTTGATTTTGCTTTGTATCTTACATACCTCGCTAGAAAGCAAAATGGATCACAATGTTTACATTTAGAAATGCGCAAAGATGCAAGGAGAATCAGCAGGGTGCCATCACAGGCTAATGTGCTCTTTGCAGGGATATCAAAGTGCACTGAAGTGAAAGACAGTAATATTGGGGTATGTTAAGGAAATAAGAGTGACCAGCCACGCACAATGCTCAAGATTCATCCTGTGCTCTGTTTAAGAGTTAGAAGGCAGGCTTTCTTTAGAAAGCTCATTACATGATGTAATCACTAGTATTTTCCATGCTCAGTAAAAAAGTGACAACAATTTGAAAAAATTAATAATAAAGATGTATGATTTACTGGTTTATAATTTGTCTAATATGCACCCAATAAGTTAATTAAGTCTTTACACCTGGCACTGGTTGGTTCCAGCAATAAACTTTAGTTTGCAACCTAATTTCTCCTACAAGAGCATCTGTTTTTAAGAGGTTATAATGTAAGGGAAACAAATTAATAAGTGTGAATAAAGAAGCAAAGGGTTCAAAACTAGGAAGCATCATATGCATACTTACTGCTCACAGTGAGATGCTGTCATGTGACACATTGAGTGTTTCAGTACATACAATTCTTTATTCCTGTGCAACAATATACTAAAAAGTTGAATCACAGGTGAATTACACTGAACTGTAATGCATTCACTTTTCACACTTGCTGTATTCCAAGCCTTACAGGTACTGCATGGGGCTGCAGCCTATCCTGACAGCATCAGGTTTAATCAAAAGTGGAGTAGGTCTTAATTTGTCACAAGGCACACATGATGTACCTGGGATCATTCACACTGAGGAATTTGAACTTGGTATTACACTAATTACATCCTGGAAGGCTATGTTTCCCGGCAGTGTGGTGTTGAGCTACTGTATGTCCAATACTACCTGCTAAAGCCACTGCTTCACGGTGCTATTGTATCTTTTACATTTCCATTCACTTTGAATATCCACCTTTATATTTTCTAAACTTCAGAAGAGCAGTCATTCTTCACAGCACTGGGTATATGGCAGAATTTATCTGTGTCAGGCCAGTGGAACACATACACCAAAAGGGTCAGTTTGACAGTTTGTACTGCACAACAAAGCCAGAGATTTCTAAAGGAGAAAACATACAACTGTTAGAAAATGCAAAACTTAAAAAGTAATGTACAGGTATACATTTTCAAGTGACATCTCATACCCTGTTATAATTTTGTGCTTTTAATTTTTTTTGTACATTAAGATTAATTTTGCTAATGTTTTTTTCCCCTTTCTTGGGTTTTTAGTATATATAATTCGTTTTTATTATTGGTTTTGGATCCTGGATTCATTTAAACATTTTAATTCTTTTTTTTTATTTTTTCCTTTGACTTACAAACCAGAGCGCACATTAAGATCTCAAGATGCCGGTCTGCTTATGATTCCAAGAATTAATAAAATAACAGTGGGAGGTTGAGCTTTTAGTTACAGGGCCCCTAAACTGTGGAATGGTCTGCCTGCTACTATAAGAGATGCCCCTTCGGTCTCATCTTTTAAATCCCGGCTGAAGACTCACTACTTCAGTTTAGCATATTCTGCCTAGAGCTGCTGATTAACTACACATACTGCATCTCTGTTGTCAGTCATTAGCACTAAAACATAAGTAACATGATAGTTATAATTTGATACTAATCCTCACCTATTCTGTTTCTCTTCTTGGTACTCAAATGTGGCACTTGGTGCCACGGCACACCTGCCAAGTTGTTGTGCCTACCTATGGTAAAGTCATCCCTGATGGAGAATCGCTGGAGTCATGGGAAAGAGAGGTCCTTTCATTGGATTGGCTGGCCCAGCACTGTTTCAGCTATGGCATGGCCAAATGGGGGAGGCAGCTTGATGGATGAGGTCTCCAGGACTCTAAACAAATCCAAATCATATTATGTGATATCATCCACTGTTAAATTCTGCTACGTACTTCTAAAATTTTTATACTGTAGGGAGGATTTGTTCTGTTCTGTGTATTGTATTGTATTGTACTGACCCCCTTCTTTTTGACAACCACTGCACGCCCAACCTACCTGGAAAGGGGTCTCTCTTTGAACTGCCTTTCCCGAGGTTTCTTCCATTTTTTCCGTACTGGGGTGTTTTTGGGAGTTTTTCCTTGTCTTCTTAGAGAGTCAAGGCTGGGGGGCTGTCAAGAGGCAGGGCCTGTTAAAGCCCATTGCGGCACTCCTTGTGTGATTTTGGGCTATACAAAAATAAATTGTATTGTATTGTATTGTATATTATGTGTGGAATATTCCTGCGGTGGGCTGGCACCCTGCCCAGGGTTTGTTCCTGCCTTGTGCCCTGCGCTGCCTGGGATTGGCTCCAGCAGACCCCCGTGACCCTGTATTAGGATATAGAGGGTTGGGTAATGGATAGATGGATGGAATATTCGGACCCGGACACAAAGAGGCAGGCACAGAATGTCCCAAACACATTCGTTTATTCCTCTGCTCTTCTGCACAACACAATCACAGTGCACTAATCACCATCAAAACAGTCCTATAGACTTCTTTCTCTATCTGCCACCTCCACTCCTCTCTTGCAAGCTGTGTCCATTTCCACCTGACTCCAACCTCCCAAGTGGAGTAAGGCGGCCTCTTTTATACAGCAACCGGAAGTGCTCCAGGTGCTCCCCAATTAACATCCGGCAGCACTTCAGGGTGTGGTGGAAGTGCTGCAAGTGAGTTCAGCTCCTCTTCTGCCAGCACTTCCGGGTGTGGCGGAAGTGCTGCATACCCCAGTTCCGGAGCTGCCCAGGTGTCCCCTGGCGGTGGCCACGTCTCTCTTCAGGGTTGAGCTCCCTGGGTCTGTGATCCCCATACAATCCAGGGTTGCTGCCCTCTTACATTCCAGGGAAGATACTGCCCTTCTCCTGGTCCTTCCCTTCTCGTGGCATCCTGGTGGGGCAAGGTCCCTGGACGTCTGTCACACATGTTAACTAAATGGTCCCATCACTTATTTCATATCTTCTTACAAGTAAACACACTAGTATTTTTATCTGAGCTTAAAGATTGTATGATGCAGTAATCAAAGCACTCTTTTGGTCTTTGGTGTTACATTTGCATGTATCCTATCCACCCTCAATGTGCTTTTTACACTTAGTCAGCCCAGTCATGTTAAATTCTTTAGCTTTTTCTGATAAGAATTAAATTTGTATTCTCTTCTTTTATAAACTCCATTTTACCTAAATAATCATATAATTCCTATATTAACAGATGACACAAAGTCTCATTTAACAGACTGTAAAAGGCACTGTTTTCACCCCAAATACAGCTATATTTCTTTCTAATTCACTTCCTCCTACTAGGTTGTCCAACCTTTTAGTTTTTGGGCCCTTACTATTTTCAGTCTATGGAGCTCTTCTTCCATCCTAACTATTTCTGTGATCATCAGCTCATTCCACTCCCTATTGGTGACTGAAGACCACATTACAGTGAGTTCTTCCCACCACCACTTCCTGGTGCATCAGGCTGCTAATGTTTTAATCAGAATGCATTTAGTTTTTCTCTGGTGATTACAGCACTAGTGAATGTTCCGAGTTTGGTAACCAAATGTCTCTGTGTGTTGATGCAGTAGGTAGCAATCTTTTGATTACAGGTGGAAGCTCAAAGTGCTAAATCTTGAGGCAGCTCATAATAATCTGTGGATGCAAACTGATTGTATAGTAGATTAGCTGTATCATTACTACATAATCATTCATTCTCTGGACAACGGATAACTGAGTGTAGTGTTAGGAAGTAATTTTAGCGATGACTTACTTATAAAAGAGTAAAAAAAAACAGAAGATCTAATACAGTTTAAGAAAGAGAAGAGGGGCTTCTTTGTGTTACTGTGAAGGAAGCACAACATCAACAGATCATTAGGTCCAGAGAAGCCGGATTAAAGTAGACTCAATCAGACAGCAGGGTTTACTCTGTTTTTTGTGAACAGGTTGTTGGTTTGCATTTGTCCTGTAATCACCTCCACTGTGTGTGTTTTAACAAAAGAAATATACGCCATTTCTGAAACATATCTCTTGATTGCCTTATTACTCCAGAAAATTGTCTGCTTCGCAATTTTTTCATAATTTATGAGAAATTTAACAAGGATCAATCCAAAATGACTCCCTTACATATTTACCAAACACGTATTTTGGTGACCCCTTACACTAGAAATAGTTACTAGAAGAAACAAGAAAAATAGACAGAACACCCACCTCTTGCTTATAGTCCATCTCCTTAGAATTACATCTTTTGTGCTTGTTTTTTTTTTCCTCCAAAGCACCATCAGTATTTTTATGTGTCACCAAGGTGTGATGTCTGGCCTCCCACAGGCATATCACTGGTGGTTGCTGCTATATTTAGTAACCTCCAATTTTCTCTCATCTTTGTGGTGAATTTTGCATGAGGTCAGTTTAAAGATATGAATCCACGTATACACTTACCTAAGCAGGGTGTGTACTTTTAATGGGTTAGTGAAGAATCTGAGAACAACTCCAAACTAGAAACACACTGAACAAAAGAAAACATGTAAAAGAAGATAGTAATGAAGAACAGATGTATGTATAACTGGAAAAAGGAAAATGACAGTAGCTTGTCCATCTCGTAACACCAGTCAAGGTACCATTTATATGCTATATGTTGCATTATTATGGAATTTGTAAAAATTTAGTATAACAGAAAAATAAGCAGAAATGGAAGCAAGCAAAATTGTTGATGAAGTGTAAGCCTTGTTAATTCTGCCCATAACAGAAAAATAAAAATAAACCTGCTATTTAGATTTTTTTTGATATACACGATTCATATTTGTACTTAAATGTACTTAAAATGATCATTTGTAGCCTACTAAGAATGGTAGAGCTAATACTGGACAAGTATACTGGTCCTGCTTGCAAAGAGATATGGGAAAATGTCCTGGAGTAATTAAGAAATAGAGAGGTAATTTTTTTGTGAGAAAGCTGTCATTACATGAGCAAGGGTGTTGAAGTTAAAGGGTTAAATTTTATATCCTAACATCTTAAAAAGAAGAAACCTCAGAGGAATCAACACAATTGCTCATCTGAATACTAGGTATCCAACCGTTTTTCATTTAGTATTGTACAAATTTATAATATTATACAATTTTATTATCCATCCATCCATCCATCAATCCATTATCCAACCCGCTATATCCTAACTACAGGGTAACGGGGGTCTGCTGGAGCCAATCCCAGCCAACACAGGGCGCAAGGCAGGAAACAAACCCCAGGCAGGGCGCCAGCCCACCGCAGCAAATTTTGTTATACAAGTTTTAATAATGTTATATTAACATGTTCCAGATTTATAATTTAATTCTGATGTATTAATATGCATCTAATCAAAGTGTTCCAGAGTTTTAATCATGTGTACATATTACTGAAATATATAGTTTTTAATCTTAGGTATCTTTAGCAGGATTTTTTTTTTCTTTTGGGTTCTCAAGAAATGTTGCATTTCGTTTCTAATTGTATCACTTATTTTTTCTCTCAATTTTTAATTTCACAAAATCGACAGTAAAAATCAGTATGTCAAAATTAGAAGCAATCAATATGTGAAAAAAATCCATATGGTGCCCCTCAGTCGTTTTCATTCCACCTTAGTGCCATGTTTCATGGCAAAGCACCAGCCATACCACCAGAAAATGCAGCAGTCTCAACCAACCACACCACTAAAATCAACCAATAGAGTGACTGCATCACAAGTCTCTGCACATGAGATACTTTAGAGGTGGCAGGATGCAGTTGGTGGATGCTCCATTGAGGGACAACTTAAAAAAATCAGGTTGTAAAATGTGGACAGACAGTTCTTCAGTGTACGGTAATTAGATCAGGAGCCTGCTATCTAGAGGCAAGAAAAGGTTTAGCTGCTACAGTGCCAAGACAAACAAATTTATGCTGATGTTCTGACAGAACAAGGTATGGGAGGTCTAGGAGTATATGAATATGTGACAAGAAAGGAATAGTTATTCCAAAACAGATATAGTGTCTTGATGAAAGTTTGATATTTTAAAAAACTGTATCTCAACAAAGAGGAGAGAATATAGTTATAAGTACCCTGAGACTTCTGAGATATGAGAGGCAGGGGTTTATATAGGAAGCCTTACATAACAGGATGTAAAGAACTAACAGAGTTTTTTTGAGGGAGGAAAAGGACATAGCAAGTGAGAAAAGAGGATGGTGGGGTAAAAGAGATGTAAGGTAGACACCATAGTCCCTATGTACTGAACAAAGTTGCAGATAGTAGAAGACATAAGAACAGATCACCTAATGCTCTGATAGCACTCTGCATCAGAGCAGGCAGGAAACTCTGGTGACCACCTAACAGCAATGCATGATTGTTAAAAATGGATGGGTGCATATTTTACTGAATTTGTTGTTTAACTTTTTTTCAGTTTTACGCCACATCTGTATATCATATATTATAATGGGTCCTAGATGGAGTTTGTTGTCCACATACAGTATCATTAAATTTAATTTATAGGGGAGCACAATTCTCAACTTGATGGAAAACCAAGATTGAAGTATTGAAGGGCTTACCCAGCTACAAACTGGACATAACATATATGCCCAATGATTGAATATGGCAGTAAAACTCCTGCATTATGAGTTTCCTGGATTAAAATAAGATTCTTGCTGTTCCAAATAAAATTGTACAGCAGAGAACTAAATCTAACCAAAAACAAGGAAGAGGTGGTAGGGGAATCATGGGGCATACAGAATTGAATCTGGGATCAACATTTATCTTCAAAGTGGTCAGCTAAAACTGTAAACATTTTGAGATATTAGACTAGGACTGAATTGTCTGCAAAAAGAAGCTGAAAGTTTGAGACAGACATTTCACGAGAATAATGTCCAAATACTTGAACAGTAATGGGGATAAAGGTAGGGTAGGTCATAGAATAATCAGAGGCAGCAGGGAGGACTTACACTAGTTATACACCCTGACATAATTTCAAAGGAAATGCCAAAATCTGAAAGAGATGCTTAGAAGTGTTCAATAGATATAGAAGATGTCATCAGCATGAAGTGAAAATCTGCGATTCATATTATGTAGTGAAATAGAAGTAAGTAATTTTGATGTGTGAATAGCTTCAACCAATGGATCAAAATATAAACTGAAGAAAAGAGGAGAAAAATGTACCCTTTCTGGAACCATTCTTAATTAAAATTGGAGACAATATGACTGAATTTGTGAGCAGCACAGGTGAAGGAGTGGAGCAAAGAAAGTCAGCAGTAAATCCCAATTAATTCCAGAAGCTGTGACAGAAATGCCTAGTTTAACCAATCAGAGTGTAATGCTGCAGGAAAAAGAAAGTGGAGTGATGCATCAACTACATGAAGGAGTCTTCTGAGATTATCTGATGCAAATCAATGAATCCAGATAAAATGAGGTGAATTTAGTTTATGGATATTATGGAGTTTAGCAAAAAAGTACGCCATTTGAGTATGGTCTTTGCCTTGTTTTAACAGGAAGGTAATGACTGCACTGTTGATTGTTGGATTTAAATACTGTAAGGAAATGGCTGCAAGAAGTATATGGAAAAGGAATAAAGAAAGCTGTTCTGAAAAGACGAAAAATAACTCGGGTGGAATGAGATCAATGCCCGGGGCTTGCCCTTTTCATACTGCCCAACCATTTATTCTGTTATGAAAAATATTTTTTAATAATTTCACTACAGGCAAAAACTTTACCAAACTATAGTTTTGTCATTTCAAAGTTTGTACAATTTTAGAAGACAATTTTATCTGTTCTTTAATTTTTATTAACATTTTGCTACCTTTGGAATTATAATATGCAATTTTCTGATAGTTTTGTTGATTTTCAAGGAAAATAATAACATTTAAAATCATATAAATGTTCAAAAATGAGGACACCATTCAAAGTGTCTTCTAGGGTTCAGTAAATTCTGTCTCGGATATTATACACAGAATACAGTTGGTTTCTTCCAACAGTTTAAATTACTGAATGAAGCACATTTTTTAACCATGTCTGACCTCTTTAAAAATAAGGAAAAGATAAAAGATGTTATTCTAATTCCCTGATAACAAAGAAAATGTTTTTAATTTATTCTAGTTACATACTATAATGGTAAGTATCTTAGTACATTGGAAAAACAATTTAGAATGTGACAGTATCATCCATTGGACTTACATATAGGAGAATTAAAATGAAATCAAGAAGTCTGGTCATTCTTCATCTGCTCTAGCCAATGCTTTATTTAAGAAAACACTCAGGGTTAATGAAATAATAATGATAGGTCAACAGTTTAACACAGTGACAGACACTCTTAGCAAAATATATACATCAGCTAATACATCAAGTTCTTCATCTGTATCTTCCATTCAAAGTAGACATACATACACAGTAATGAGAAGAGAAACGGACGCATACGTGAATTGAATAGTCAAATCATGAAATCATAATATTTACAACTAACAGATAAATAAAGTTTACATTTTAAAGTTTGAAAAAAAAAATGAATAGAAATGCTTGTGCAAATTTGTGAAACTTTTGTCCATCTAAAATTTGGAATTATACCACTGTATGTTAGACATGCCTTCATCTGTTTTTTCTGCTTTTTTATAACAATAATAAAAAGATAAAATGTATTCATTCATACGCACATAAATCAATGCCATGAATGAAATAATAATCATATTAGATAAAGTAAAACTTATAAATGCTGATCAAATTGCCTTTTGAATTTTGGAAGCACACAATACATTGCCATTTCAAATGAAGCACACAAGCTGCATTATATCTATAATGACTATGAAGTATCTCAGGAGAAGCAGTTACATTTTATTTGTCAAATCAGATGTCATGCATTGCATAAATAGAAACTAGCGTAGTTTTTTTTCCAACAAGAAAGAAATTCACAGATCTAATTATTTATATTTCTACATGGTTTACAGTGAAACACAGAAATAAAAAATATATATTTGTATTATTTCAGGCAACATAATATTTATAGGAGTAAAACATGTATACACTTTTTAAATGGTAAGGGTTTTAAAAATTGCCAATATAAACAGAGAACAATAAATGCTTATTATACAAATTTTAATATTATATAGGCAACTGGGATTCAATAAAATTACACAGTTGAAGATAACAGTCCAGATATTAATTGTATCAATCCGTATAACACATTTTATGATTAGGAACATATTTAAGGCTTTTCAAATATGTAGCTTTCTTTAGCTTCACCATTTTTATCTTCTTCATCTGCATATAGTAATGAAACAAAATATTTTAGCCAAACATCAATATACTTTATATAAAACAGTAGAAAAGGTAAGTGACACTAATGTGTAACACTTTGTATATTACCATACTGAATTATATGTAAATTAACGATCGGGTACTACTGAAATAATAAAAGCTGAACTGATAGAATGAAAGCAGTGTATTTGAGAAAGCGCAGCATCCACTGTTCAAATCTGGCTGAGTATTTCTCTCTTTAAGTTGCAGCATTTAAAGGAATGGGGCTTGAGATTAATAAATTAAGTTGTCTGTTTTTGACAGCTTCACAGGGAAATCTGCAAAACGAAAGGAGTGTGCCTGTGAGCAACCGATGAAGCAGATGCTGTAAAACAACAGGGGACGGTTATCCTGCTTCCAGTGAGTTGAAGGTAGTTTGATAAACAGCCAGTCATGTGCCTTTAAAGCCCCATCCATCAGAGGATTTCTAGAAAATTAACAATGACACGTCCTGATTAAACTCACTGTGTAGCGTTCTGCATTTTTGCATAGTTTTGAAGAAGTGGTGCTCATTGAAGTCATTGTTTTTAATAGATTACTTAACTGCTTTGAGTCACTTTGTAACTGTGTGTGTAATATAATTATTTAAAATTCCACATAAGATATGTAATGGGTACAGCTGGGTAATTATTTTTGTACATACATCCATGTTTTAATTAACTGTTAACACTTCATTTTAAATTACATAGCTAATGTAAAAAGGGGCTATTATGTAATCTTCATTTTTATTCTTTTTCTTCATACTGCTAGAAGTGTTTATGGTTTACTGTGTTTTTTAAAATTGTAAAGGATTTTGAAGTATAGCTTCATGGCAGAAGTATGAGGAATGGACTGAATTTTATAAGAAATCTTTGGCAGATGAAGGTTCTGATCATTTTAATTAGGAATTTTAATTTCTTACTTGCAAAGTCACCTGATGGTCACTGCTTGACCTTGTAAAGGGCACTGCGTAATTCAGGGACACATTCAAAGGATGGATATGACACTAACCATAACACTGACAATAATTATTCTTTGGTATTCCATTTATCCATGCTTGACATGAATTCCTCAGAAAACGTGCATGCAATCACTGCACAAGCCTTAGTATGCACACCACTAACTTTGAACTGAACACTGGCTTGCATATAGTTAGAAAAATTGTAACAGAAATTTGTTACTAATTTTGCTCTTAGAATTTTTACTTGGAGTAATTATGCATGCACACTTATGTTGACTGATAAATAGTTAAAAAAAAAAAGAGAATTAAAGCTCCGTTCATGCGTCTAAAACCACTTACAGCTGCACTGGGAATCAATTCTGAACAGGACACCATTTCATCACAGAAAAACTTGTGTACACAGCCACACTGGCATAAGTTAGAGGCATGAATTTGCCTAACCTGTAAGCTTTTTGCATGTGGGAGAAACCAAAGTATCCGTAAAAAGCCATTTACTCATGAGGAGAATGTGCAACTCCACAGTAACTGGGCAGGAATTGAGGGCACTGGAGAGTAAGGCAGCAGCACTTGTCAATTGAGGTGTGGAAAAAAGAATAATAATGTGTATTATCACAATGGCGTCCAAAACATTAAATCATAGATACACTAAGGATGAGTTGTTTGTTTTTTTTGTGTTTTTCCCCCAATTTTAAGATTCTGTTTTTTTGGGGTTTTTTTGTTACTTGGGTAACAAAATATATTGTGCCAAAAATCAGAACTTTTTTCTGTTGTGAATTCTTAAATTAGTCTGCAAACAACTTTTTATTTGTTTTTGCAAAATGAGATTCAGATACATCAACTCAACACACAGCATACTGACCTATTTGGACTGCTGTATTCCTGTATACAAACACAGACTGTTTGAACATATATATACAAAATCTCATATCTCCTAAAAGGCTGTTATGTCTGTTTATTATGTTAATGTTTTTTGTCACTTGAACGCTATACAACGATTCCCAAATGCCGTTTATTGAATTATACATACATTCTGTATCTGCTGTCTAGTATGTCCGTCTGTTGTTGTATAATGTGCACATGCCTTTATGTTTGTGTTCGTACACTGAAATTGGAGAAACGTAATTTCGTTCAGCTGTGCACTCCGTCTTGTATCGTTTGAATAACAATAAAGTACATCCAATCCAATCTGCTGTCTTCATATTTAAGTCAAATGTTTATATTCATTTTATTTTTCACAGTTTTACAAGGAATATTTTGATTTGAAGCATTATCTTTCCAAAACTAGATATATTAAAATGAAGCATTCCTGAACACTACAAAACAGGACATTCCATGCATATTCAAATATGTATTATGCCTTTTCTAACTTTTCCGTTCACCCTCGTGATACTCCAGACACAGTATGCAATGTTGTGAGATGTTTTTTTAAGATCTACATCTTGTTTTTTCACATAACTTGCAGGGACGGTCTTTTCAAATTGTCTGATTGAATGACTTTGTTTTTTTGCCATCAGTAAAACAGATAACTCTCAGTCCAGTGGAAAAGCTGGATCTTTGCCTTCCTGGCTGACAAAACTTACT
The DNA here is from genome assembly GCA_026402145.1 of Polypterus bichir lapradei. NCBI lineage: Eukaryota > Metazoa > Chordata > Cladistia > Polypteriformes > Polypteridae > Polypterus > Polypterus bichir. The sequence goes on along the minus strand of JANRMT010062842.1, from coordinate 992,301 downwards.
CCCCTCTATACTTGAAGGTTGTTTTATGCTACATTCAAATGCTATAATCAATTTAACAATTATCTAAATTCTGAGTTAAATGTGTTACTTCAATTTGTGAAATGGGGGTGCAAAGTACAGATATACGTCAATTTGATGCTAAAAATGGCATTTACATTTGTTTATAATTTGGAGAAAAAATGTGATGGTGATGCAGGTCAACCCCACACTACCAGGTCCATCAAGGAGCCTCTCAAGCCCACTATTGCTGATAAGATGCTTGAGGGATGAGCCTAGCAAATAAGGACACTCACAAAGCAAGGAGTAGATGCAAAGCTGCAATGCTGAAATAGGGTTTTTTTTATTGCAAACAACCATAAAACAAAAAAAAACAGTGTCTAAAGTGCAGTGCAGTCTTTTATAAATAAATAAGCCAATAAAAGTGGTGACTACCAGTGAGTTAAAAAATTCAGAATTAAAAATGAGAGCTAAACCAACAGCCATCAGGACCTTCATGATCTGTCAGAGGAGCCCAGCCCAACTCCATCTTTGTCTCTCTGGCTCTTCCTTTGCTTGATCAGCCAGCAGAGATACTACAACTCATTGTTCTCACCAACCTACCCCGTCTTAGCTCCCTTCAAGAGGCGCCAGCCAGATCGCTCAGGGTCAGTTGTCTTTCCATCTTCCATCTCACTCCTCTGAAGTACCTCAGGTCCCTGGGGTAGGACTCCCTCTCGATTGCACCCACTCCTAAAGAAATAATCATTGGAGACATTCCGACTCTACATCATTAAACCTGCCTCTCACACACAAGCTGTCTGGCTCATCCTGCCGCTACTTCAAATGCTGTTCTCCTTGCGTGTTTTGGCTCTTGATTTTCTCAGAGAGTTAAAGGGCTCTTCACAACAAGCACTTGCACCTTCAATCTTCTCAGATGAGGCTGCTACATTGGCTAGGGAAGAGGGGGCAGCTTTGTCGGGCACTGGGGAATCAATGGCTGACACACAGATGGAGTTTATACTCTTGCAAAGAGCCAACAGCAGCTTAGATTTTGCATTTGAACAAGCACATGTTGCAAATGATTGTTACTATGAAGAGCAGGTGGCTTCTAGTTTCAGCACTCAGTACCATTTACTTAAGAATGGGTTCTTGTATCGTGTGATTTCCGATTGCAATGGGACCGAGCTGATTGAACAGTTGGTAGACCCGAGTGGTCATAATGAGACAATGTTGAAAATTGCTCATACACATGTCTTGGTGGGGGAGGGGGTCATCTTGGCATGGAGAAGATGAGGGATCACATTTTTAAACACATTTATTGGCCAAATATGGGCAGAGATGTGGAGCAGCTTTGTAAGTCTTGCACATACTTTCAAGTTGTTTACATTCATAGACCTGCTCAGGCTCCCTTTTCACCGATGCCTATTTTAGACATCCCTTTTGAGATAGTTGGGTTAGTCATTGTTGGTGCACTTCCCAGGAGTAAGAATGGTTATCAGTATATGCTTGAATTGGTTAATTACACATCAAGATATCCCAAGGTTGCCACTTTGTGGAAGGATAACTTGCAGGGTGTTGCAAAGATGCTTTTCATTTATACTAGCATTCTATGTGAGATTTTATCTGACCAGTGTACATTCTTTACCTCCTGAGTAATGAAACAGCTATGTGAGAGCCTTGCAATTAAACAATTGAGCATCACTGTTTATCATCCTCAGTTGAATGGCCTGTCTGAATAATTTAACTTTAAAAGAGATGATTTGACAGTGTTGCCCTTTCTCATTTTCACTATTTGTGAATCTCCATAGGCATCTACCAACTTAAGCCCATTTGAACTATTATTTGGCAATTTGACAATTGGGTCATTTCGCTCTAGGATGACATCTCTAAATTGTCCTGTGTCTCTGTGGAACATCAGTAGCGTGAACAGGATTCACAAATATGTAATTATGATAGAAAAAGCAAACCTTGTGAATTCAAGAAAAGGCAGTTGGGTACTTAGTTTGATCCCGTCTGACCTCCATAAGTTTCTGGTAAAATGGCTGGGTCCTGCGGTAGTGGAGGAACGAATGAACCCTGTGAACTATAAGGTTCCTGGCTGTCGAAAAACCCAAAAATAAAAAAATTACATGCTAATCTTTTGAAGGAATGGCATGACCCTAATGAGGTGTTGGCCACTGTTGTTGATGGGACAGCTCCTGTTTGGTTAAATGCTTACGATTGTTCCTGCCTTCATAAAAATAATGCTGATTTTCTCGGACACCTGGGCTCACCTCCTTCTCTCTTATGCAAGTCTGTGACCCACACATTACAATATATAACAGTATATATATATATATACTGTAAATACAGGGGTGGGCAAAAGTAGGTTTACAGTTGTTCGCATGGAAAAAGACATGCAGGTTATGATTGCTACACTCAAGCACACTTTAGTCATAATTATGAGAAGAAGACAAATAATATAAATAAATAATACAATCATTAATAAATAAATAATTATGTAGGAATAAACTCTGTGTTTCATATACACACAATTGTAAACCTTCTTTTACCCACCCTTATATATATA
>JANRMT010062842.1:926219-974753 GCA_026402145.1 Polypterus bichir lapradei | reverse complement strand
AAAAAAATTAAAAGTGCTCACTTTGATTTAAGGCAGAAGCGCGCCGGCTGCTCGACTTTTGCTGGGAAGGAGACCCCAGTTTTTGTACACACGTTCCACAAATGAGACACACGGGTTTACCGGCAATGTCAGTAAACATATACTCGGCCTCCCATCGGTTTTTAAAGGCTCTATTTTCAGAATCAACTTTTCTCTTCGGCATCGTGTGGGCTAGCTTCGCAATAATTTACAGTATCATAAGCTAGACTTGATTAACGTGTTAAGTGTTCGGCAAGGCAGCTGAAGCGCTGCATTATGGGATCTGTAGTTTATTGTGTTACCAGCGCTTCATATACCCGGGCCATTAATAACAATAATACAGTATATAAAATGATCTCGCGGGCCGGATATAATTACACGCCGGGCCGGATGTGGCCCGTGGGCTTTGAGTTTGACTCATATGGACTAAATTGAACTTGAAAAGAAATATTTTTTGGAATGTGATCGCGCAAGTCAGTACATCGAGCCCGCGTGCTATTGTGGTTTTGCTTGTGTGCTTCAGTAAGTTACCGTCCCCTCGCTCTTACTTTTTTACCGTTCATCTAATGAATACACTGAGTATGGCTTTACCAAAACAATCATTGATCACGAATAAAGTATTCATTATTCATGAAGCTTCAATAGGTGAATAGGTGATCTGTCTTTCTGCGTTAACCGCATGCGTTTTCATACGTCTCAAACTAAGGGGATGCGAGGTTAAAATAAATCGAGAAGCGCGCGAACATACTTAGTGCATCCCCTCTCGGGAATCGAACCTCGGACGTGGGCGCTACAGTCGAATGCTGCTGAATATGGTTTTATATGTCAGTCGCTCGCTTCTAATTGTTTCGCTGCCTTCTTAATTATATAATGCATGTTTTCTAAAGCGCGTTTTGTAGCTCTTCCTGGCTTTCTACGTAATGCGTGATTACGTGAGAGGCGTGATGATGTCATACGAACTCCGCCCCTCCATCTGAACTCCATTACAGTAAATGGAGAAAAACAGCTTCCAGTTATGACCATTACGTGTAGAATTTCGAAATGAAACCTGCCCAACTTTTGTAAGGAAGCTGTAAGGAATAAGCCTGCCAAATTTCAGCCTTCTACCTACACGGGAAGTTGGAGAATTAGTGATGAGTGAGTGAGTGAGTGAGTGAGTGAGTGAGTGAGTGAGTGAGTGAGGGCTTTGCCGTTTATTAGTATAGATTATGTTATTTGTTTAGGTTTTCTTATAGTATTGAATTTAGTATTTTGCTCTGGTTTAGCTTTTTTCTCTCTTCATTCCATTTATTGATTTGTGTATCCTCTATTTATCTGTTCTATTGTTGTATGTAAAAAATATTTCTATCCAATATTACATATAACTTGCTGTTCTTTCTGAGACTCTGTGAAGTGCCATGAGCATGGGAAAGGCACAATGTAAATAAAATGTATTATTATTATTATTATTATTATTATTATTATTATTATTGTTATTATTATTATTATTATGCCATAGAAGAAATGACTGTAGTTAGTGCATACAAGGGAAATGAGGGCATTGATATGGTAGAGGAGTCAGGGCAATTACTATATTATGAATAAATAAGCAATGGTATTGAGTCTTTTATTATGAAGGCTAATTTAAGTTAGCATTATTATGGGATACAAATATTTACATCTAAAAGATTATTTATCATTGCCGGGGACTTCAACAAAACAAATTTAAAGAAAATTTATCCTAAAAATAATTAGAAAGTCATCAGCCTCATGTGAGCTGCTAAATGAATATAAAAGATGTTTATTACCACTACTGCACCCTCACCTCAGAGAGTTTAATATAATATTAAGCACACAGGCAGAGACGTGTGGTTCAAAGAAATATGATTCAGTGTTGGCTTAAAGGGGCAGAGGAAAAACTGCAGGGCTGCTTTGAATATGTTAATTGGGACATGTTTAAAGATTCCTGACCTGATCTGGAGTAGTATGCAAACATCAAAAATATAGTCTAATCCATTCTCATCTACATTTTCTTTCCATAATCAACTTAATGGCATCTATGCCCACTTTGATTACAGTAAGAAGCAGACAACCATTTCATGCCTAAGGTATCACATGATTCATCCTCCTTCCATTTTTATGTAGTCTGGGCCACCTCCAGTTTGTCACAGCACTGATCCTCAGAGGATGCCATATCCCTTTCACCATACCATCATGGCCCATTCATCTGGATAATAAAAACAAGGATGCAAAGTGTCCGGTTTTATAGAATATAGCTCAGCATTTAACACTGTAGTACTATCAGAGCTGATTTCCTCGATTTGGAACTTAGTGTTACCCACTGCAATTTGATTTTGGACCTCTCTAGCAGATTTCAGCGTGTACAAATTGGTAGAATGACATTGTCTATTATGACCTTAGCACAAGTACAAAAAATAGATGGGAGATGTTCTGTACCCTTGTTGACCTGTGACTCTGTGGCCAAAAATATCTCCATCTTCATCATTACATTTGCTGATAATACCACCATCACAAGCCTCATCATCAACAATGATGCAGGCCACATAAAAGAGATTTACCTTCTGCCAAATAGAATCATTAATGACCTCAACCATCCAGCACAGTTGCTTATCTTACATTGTCCTTCTGGCAAATGATCCAGGGCCAACAGACAAGTCAACTTTATTTTAATTTGTACACAATACAATCACATTTTTTGCATGTCTCCGTAGAATGATCTGACAAAAATAAGATTAAAAAATTCTGAGAGTTTCTGTGTGTAGTAACAAATACTGTAGTGTCCTTGTCATCACAGCAAATATAATAATATAAGTTCCTGCAAATATACACTATAACATATATATACATTATATACACAGTATATATAATGTTTATACTGTTTGTATATTTTGCATTCTATGTGCATTTTTTTCTTAGTTTAGTGTATGTCTTTTGTTGGTATTGTATTGCTGTTGGTATAGTGGTAGCAATGCTGCCCTGCAACAAGGAGACTGGGGTTCACACTTGCCGTTCTCCATGCATGGAGTTTGCATGTTCTTCTTGTGTTTGTGTGGGTTTCCCCCAGGTAATCCATTTGACTCCCATAGTCCAAAGACATGCAGGTTAGGTGATTCGCCATTGCTAAACTGACCGTAGTGAGTATGCGGATGATTGTATGAGTAGGTGTAGGTTTGCCCTGCAATGGGCTGTCTCTCTATCCAGGTGCTGTTCCTCCATTGTGCTCAGTGTCTGTTGGGATAGGCTCAGTTGCTTTGTGACTCTGCCCTGGATAAGCAGGTAATGAAAGTGGGTTGATGGGTGCTTTACTGTCACTATTGCAAAGAGATATGCAAGAATTAATTTTATTGTAAACTTTAACTTGAAACACAAACCTGAAAATGAACTAATTATTCTTATCCTACAGACGCCTTATACTAAAATTATAAAACTGTAAACATACTGTCCATAATATTTACAATACTGAGCAAAAATCTTTGCTAATTGTGAGAAAATGCTGCTTTAGTCTGAATAGTCTTTAAAAATAATGATGTAATAGTTTTTATTAATCAAGTAACTTCTTAGGAAAGTGCAGTATACATAAAAAACAAATTAAAATCAATATATGGTGTTGTCACCCTTTGCCCTAAAAACATTGCAGTTCTCTTTGGCCCAATGTCATGCTTTTAGTGAAGGTTTTTGCAAGGTCGGGTGTTCCAAGACTCTAGTCTAGGAGAACTTGCCAAAGTTGCACAGCAGATTTTAATTGTCTTATTTGTAATCAAGGACAGGCTGGATGACATTCAGATAAGTCATGCCATCTCTTGCAAAATTCCATGTTCCTCTTTTCACTGTATTTTTTTATTTTGGCAATGTGTTTCAGGTCATTGTCATGCTGTTGAATGAAGTTGAGACCAATTAGACTGTAATACTCAGACATGAGGGGGCCATCAATTTCAATCAGTTTCACCAACTCTTGTCCAAAGCGCCTATTGCCATTTTTCTGTACTGCAGTCCTTGTGTTTTCATGTGTAGGTGAGCCATTTGACTTTATTTTCACTTAGAGGAATGAATTTTGGGTTGCAAGTCTTTCAAGAAAGACGTAAAAGTTCTCAGGACTGTAGATGGTTATACCAGGGTTCAAGTGGGTTCTGCCAGTTCTGATATGATAGCAGTGTTGCAGATCTACTGATTCTGAAGGGAGGTAAGCTTGATACATCTCTCATTTACATTATTCATTTTCTGTGGCTGAACACTTATACCTCTTCAAAAGAATTTGGGCAGCACATCTGGAAACACCTGTCTACCATAAAATTTCTGTTTGGGAGAGATGTTAATGATGCAGGAATACTACCTTGTGTCTTGTCGCTATGCACACTTTTGGCATAGTGTAAGATTTGCAGGTTAAACTACAACTACTCAAGCCTCACCCTTTTAGTATGCTTGTTCTTTGCCCATTTTTGTTCTACACAGCATACAAAAATCTTTACATTTTTTAAATGGAGTGGTCTATCACTGTGTTAGTTTCCTTCTTTAAGGACATTCAAATATGTTATTGTATTACTTCATGTTTTGCAAAATGAATATTTGGAACTCTAAAATACGCTCTTTTCTGTTGTCAGACTAATCCAGAGGACATAAAATAACCGTCGTAAGACAGATATTTTGGAACTATCAAAAGTGCCTACTACTTCTGAACAGTACTATGCCTTTGATTAATTAGATGTAGCCCTCCAGGACTGGTTCCTGCCTTATGCCCAGGATTGCATGCAATCCTACAACTGTATTAGGCGAGTTAGATGTGAGTAAAGATGGCTCTTATTCCCATTTCAACAAAATGCATCTCAGCCTATGTATAAGCACAACATTTTTGCAGTCAATTTTTGAGTGACTGAAGAAACTGCTGAGATGTATCTTAGTTAGGAAATACATTAAACCTAAACATACTAACCGTATTGAAATATGTTCTGAAATAAGTCCTGAAACCGTATTTTAGCAATTTATAACATTCATGAAAATTAGTATGATGTGATGAAAAAGGGAAAAATATAAATTAATAGGTGAAATGTCCTTTAAATCAAATTATTTTCACATAATAACACTCTTTATTTAAATGTGTGAATCATTGTTCTTACCAATATCATCTGGCATTTGAAAATATAGATTACTATGGTTACATCAGTATGTGAGTGGTGTAGGCCTGGAATAAATTGATTTCTAGACATTATCACTACTTAAATGATCGCCTTTGATGCACTTGTCATATGGGAATTTAAAAATCTATACTAATTACTGAAAACAACAATCACTAGGCTAATAGATTAACGACAGTCATATGTAATTCAAAGGAAAATGCACATTTACATCAGCACTTTCACTTCACAATTTTCAAGGTACAATTAATGTAATTTTTATGAGGACACAGAACAATGCCACAGAAAAATGAAAAGTGCGGAGTGTAGAGATACACATTCTTATAATCCAAGTATAAAATAATAGTTTTAAACTATTCTGTATTTTTTTTAAAGAATATAGTTGTGTTCTATCTTGCAAACATTTTTGCTTTCTTCTTGCTTATTATGATAATATTTGTTTTATGCTCTTAGTATTGTTACCTTACTAATTACATTTTAATCTAACCCTTAATCCCAGGTAGAGATTTCGGCAGGGCTTGAGCCAGCCTTCCATATTCTGAATGATGAAGGTCAGCATTTACTTTCCATCAATCATTAGAACAAAGATTTACAGCATTCGGTCTTTATTTTATGCTACAAAGTCTCTCTTTGCCTTTGCATGGGTAGAAATCCATAATCGCATTCCTCCCTTGCATGCTTTTTCCTGAAAGACCCTTATGTTGCTGTGTCATGTTTTGTATGTTTTTTTAGCACATTGGGAAGGATACACTTTATAATCATGTTAACAGTGTAAAGCATTACAGTATGCATAAGCTTAGCTATTTTTTTAAAACTTACAAGGAATGGATTTTCTTTATTCAAATATGCTAACAGATTTAAAATGGTTAGGAAAATACACCATTGTTGTAAAATACACAATATACCTGTATTATGTAAGATTTTAAAACAGACAATACTTTAAACATCAAGAAAGTAAATGTCATTGTTTAACATTTTGTGTCATTTATGATTTACAAACAGAAGATTATAAAAGTGCACATTGCAAATAAAGTTATCTACTGTAAGTAAGACACCATAAGGTGTAATGATTCTGCAACAGACAGGCCTTTCAAAGAGAAATACACAGAGGATAACATGATTGGATGTCCAAAATGTATTCCTAAATGCAAAGATGTGTAGCATAAAATAAAGACTGACAATATCTCCATTCTAATTATTTGCTGGTAGTAAAACGGTGAGTGGGTTAAGTGCCTTCAAATGACTGATGGCTGCCTCATACCCATCAGATGCCCCCAGTTTATTTTTCATGTTTTGTGTCTGAGGTAGGATGATGTTTTGTTGCAGAGCAGAAAATGGATGGTGTGAGGAAAGGGTTTAACCAGAGAAAGGCAAGAGTTTTGTGATAGGATAGGTGCCATTTCACAAGCAGAGATTGGGAGGAATAATGAAGTTTTGTCTAAGGGAGAAGAACCTTTAAAATGGCCACTACAAATAAACTTAGAATTCACATGTCATGTTGTAATAAGTCGTGAGTTTGCTCCACATTTGACCTTTTGGAATCATTCAGCTTATCTGAAGGCGTACCTGATGAATTTCATTGTGCAAATACCATTTCAGATAATACAAAAATCGCTTCAGCAATTTTAAATAGTTTTAGAAAATGTAGTGTTTCTGAAAAATGGTGGTAGTTCTTTAGGATTATTTTTCTCTGAATCCTCCACAAAACAAAATAATAGGCCAAACTTAGCTAAAAACTGCTTATATATTAAAGTTTTTTATTAATATTGTTCAAGGCTTAAATGTATAATACTAATAAGTAAAATGTGCTCACTGTGCATCTCATGTGATAGAAAATTAACAAGAGTAAAATGAAAAAAATTATACATCACATCATAAAATAGACATTTTGTCAAACTTTCTCATTCAATTGGAAACATCTGCTTTTAGCATGTTCTACATTTTATACCTTTGGTTGGACTTGGGATAAATAACAGAACAGTGGTTTCACTTTGTTAGGCTCTTAGGGATCAGAATAATTGAACACTTGGATATCTCATTGTCTTGTACTATACAGGAGATCTGGAGGAAATTCCACAAATGTCCATTAGAGAAGAAGTGTGCATTCTCAGTAAAATGGACACTGTTTAGGGGCACCAATCTCCAGAGGTAGCAGCGTTTAACTTCTACAGCTTTGGAGAAGTGAAAATTGAATAATCTAATATATTTCATGTAATGAGGACTAAAGATGTCCAGTGGTGTTAATATTCCCGTAAAGAAGACCGTTCTATTGAAGTTTTTGCTAAAGTCAGAGGTGAGTCAAAACTGACCTGAGGGACATGGCAGTGTTCGAAATGTATAGCAGCTGTAGAAAAATGTGATATAGTTGTTCTACTTTTTGCAAGGGCACTTTACTAAAATCCTTTATATTTCTAAATAGAAAATATATAAATTATATATATTTTATAAATTGTATAAATATATAAGATTTTTTATAGGTTGTGAACAAACAAACTAACATAAATGCTGAGTAAAATCCACTTAAGTCAATGGCATGTCAAGACTGACCCAAAGGACGTTGCAGTATTCAAAATGTGTAGCAGCTGTACAGAAACATGATACTTGGAAACTTTTTTGCTTTTTGTAAAATTAGGGTACTTCACTAAACCCCCTTCACACTTCTGAGCTGAAAAGATGAATTTTAGGATGTGGAGGACAAACAAACTACGCTAACTAGAGTGGTAAATCAATTAAATTTGATTGTAGGTCAAAGCTCATCTGAAAGATATGGTAAAGTAAAAATTAATTAGCCCGTACATAATTTATTGGATGTTTAACTATTTTTTCATGTTTGTTAATTTGAGTAAAAGTAGGAAAACAAACAAAGTTTAATTCTGGACATATGTAATTTAAGGTGCACAATAACAGAACAGATTTAACCCTAAGACATTGTAAGCATTAAATAAAACAATTAGATTTATCGTCACTTGGGGGTTGATTTGTTTTTGATCCTATTTTTGTAAACATTTATCTATTTGTATGGAATGTTGTGTGATTTCAATAAAATTAATAAATTAAAAAAAAAAAGATTTATCGTTTCTTTTGTAAAAGAATGAGAGTTCCTTCCTTCAGATCTTTAGGAGTTTATCCAATTTTATTTACCCCCAAACAATTCACACTAAAGTGTTGAAAATTTAAAATTGTAGTTTCTTTGAAGAATGTAAGATGAATTTTGTTAAGTGCAGTCAGTTTACTTCATTTTATGCATTTAGTCTACTAGTAGGACCTTGCTCTCCAACATTTTGTTAGCAAAACCTGCATTTTCTCAGTAACTGATCACAATTAAAACATAACTAAATACTATTCAAATTATTGTTTCACCTTCTTTATTTCTTATTCCACCATTTAGTTCTAAATAGACATAACAGCTTTTTACAAACTTTATCCCAAATAATTCCTCAAAGAAAAGTTATATTTTATTCATTCTAAATTAGATTAAATGTAGTTTTTAGTTTCCCTGATTCATTTGGCCAAAAACACTTACACTTAGAACAGTATGATCAAAGGCTTCAAGCAACTTGGTATCTCAAGCAAAAATTTACTTTCTCTCTAAAAACTCATTTTAAATAAAGCATTCTTTTTCAACCGATTGTAATCCAGCAGTTGAATATTTTGAAAACTTGCATTTGGCTAAATGTACTTGACACTGGCATGATGGAAAGAATGGTTAATGCCATTGCCTCAATTCCCAGCCTTGTAACTGTTTTTAAGGAGTTAGCACTTCCTCCCGGTGACTAAGTGAGGGGTTCTCTTGGTACTAGGGTCTCCCACCCATGCCTCAATATGAGCAAGTTAGACTATTTGGTGACTCTAGATTTCTGCCATATGAGTGGGAGTGCAATTCACTGGCACTCGCTCAAATTTTGGTTACCATTTTGCACTCATAAGATACTGATGTCATTGAGTCTGGAGGAAATTAAACATGCTAAATTTGATAATGAATGGGTGGAGGTTGCTTATTATCACAATACACCAATCTCAAATATACACTACAAGCATTTTATTAGCATCTCCGTCTTTCATGTAACCACTGTCCATTTGCAGACAGCCTTAGAAACATAATAAATAAAACACTTTCAAGCATTAAGGATGAATACAATTAGCTATAAATTTCTATCAAAGTATACATAATATTAAAATATTACTGATAATGTACTTCCTTAAATCAACCATAAAGTATACATAAAGTAAACAAGACAGAAAAAAAGGTCATCCTATCATGTTATATTCTTGTTGGCATTTTGTTCACCTGCATCTTTTGCATCTTATTATAGGTTTTAATGTCCCAGAAGCCCTTAGTAAAGATTCACAGTTTAAAGGCTCTTTTATACTATGATAGACAGGATGGAGAGTGATTGAAGATGCCTTTCCTTTTTTCACATGACATAACATCACATAATTTTAAGTTCTTCTTTTTAAAGCTGTAAGAGTAAAAAATGTTTCAAATTTGTATAACATAACCTACACTTTTCTCTGTAAAAACAAATTCTTACTGCCATACAGAAACAAAATCATTGCAAGTATGCTGTCAGACTGCATGGCACCACACTTGGTCACAAAGCAAAGTGGAAGGATTGAATGCTTCATCTTGATGTTCTAGGATTGAAAATAAGAATGCAGCCTAAATGAATGAAATGTAAATTAGTGTGACTTATTTTTTGTTCAAATGAGAAACACAATTTGAACTGAAAAACTGAATATGGTTTATTGTTTCATATAAAAGTAAAAAATAAATAAATAAAAGCACAGCAATACAAATGAAAATATTAGGCATTAATTAATTTTGTAAATGCAAACTGTAAAAAAAGTTCATATTCTTTCAAAAGGAATATGAATATTAAAGCACTATTTGCTTAACAAATAATGTTGAATTCTTGCAGGTGTACAGTTCTGTAATAGAATGTGTTGTGTTGTGTTGAGTGGATATGGATGATAACTAAGCAAACAATTTAAAGGGATGAATCTGTCAGCATAACAATATTGATTTGTGTTGTTTTATTAGATATTGATTAATTGCTTTTATGATTTATATACTATATATTCTATCACATAAACATGCTATGTAGTCTAATATATAAAAAAAAAAACAATTATAAGACAGGACACCTTTTGGTTTCAGTTTTCAGTCTTGAAGTAAAAAATTAATTATTACAGTTTTAATGCTTTACAGGTGTTAACAATATTTTACTTTGTCTTTAATGTAATGAAAGTAGGATAATGCAAATTTACTTGTTTGGTTTTGTACTATATTTCTTTGTTTAGACGTTAATTTACTGTTTAAATAATTAAATCAGCAAAAAATGTACTTGGCTTATTATTGTGATCTTGTTGCACTCTGACTCAACAAAGTATAGTTCAACATAGTGTAGTATGCATGGATCAATATACTGAGTTTAAATGTATGGACTTGATTTAAAAGGTTTCTTATAATTTGTTTCTATGGATTCAGTTCCTATTCTGATTGCCAGATTATTGCTAAAAACTGCTGTTTTTGTCAGAGCCGTGTGGAAGATGATTGCAGCTATGAAGATATTGAAAGAAATGTAAGGTCACATGATCTTGATTTATGTGGCCTACATGTATCAAGAGCCAAACGTGGCACTGTATCTAAAACAGTCCTGAAAGCTTTTACTTATTTTATTGCTTTCTTTTGAACTTACAACTGCTTACAACTACTAATTTATACAGATACTTAATTTACTTACAGATACAGTTACTTTAAGGCTTCTTGCATTATGGAAGTGTTTTTAAAGATGATTTTGTTCATGAAACCTAAAGAATACATGTAATGAGTGCATCCTTATACAATATGTTTACATTATACTCTTAAAATGTCTTGTAATGAAAGAGTTGAATGAGTAATTAAAAATTAAGTGTGATCACTAAATAGCAAAATTTAAACGTTATCAAAATTGAAAATGATGAACCATTTAGGAAAGAAATGCGCACAATTCTTATTCTTGGTTAGATTAATAAAAGCTTTACATATTTTGAAGGGCTAGGATTACTCTAAAAATCCCCATTGGTGATATATTCTTTAAATCTTTATAAAATGTACGATGGGTCCTCCTTGGAATTTCTTGGATGAGTTGATAAGCATTAGGCAAGCTGTTCCAAACCTATGATATTTAATATTTTTTTGACAGAGTAAATGATTGTGTAGCTAAGACATGGCTAACAAATGTCATATCACACACACACATACAGACACATAAATTGCTTTATACACTGTGTACAGAATGATAAAAAGACATATTTTACAGATACACTGGAATGCCTATGACTAGAAATAATCTTTTACAGATTTTGAATAGTTATTTTCTTGAGACTTTCTTTTTTATACTTGTACTATTTTAATGTGCAATTACATTTAATGAATATTTCAAATTTTGGTATTCTTACAATACAATATTTTGTACATATAAAATTTAAAATGTACCCTTATAAACAAATGATAATAATTATTTGATAACTGTTAAGTGCTTTTCAGCCTTTTGGACATTTATTCATTACTCTAAACAAAGTGCTCTGTAGCTGAAGGCATTTAGTACAGTTTTGCTAAAATGTACTGTAATCTGGCAACACTGGTAAAAATGGCATAAGTAGATGTTGACTGGTTTTTACTTTTTAAACCTATACATTTTTCTAGGGAAAAGTAGAAATCAATTAAAAATTGTTAAGAGACAAATTTTATTTTTGCTATTCCAAACTTTATCAGCCAACAAAGAAAATGCAGGCATAAGGCATAAAAGTAAAAATTTCAAAAAAAGTAAAAAAAAATTAAATAAATAAAAATAATCATAATAATCATGCAACACAAATACTATTTTGAAGTTATAAATATGCATGTAAGTTTCAAATATATATATATGAAATAAAAATTTATGAATGTAAAGAATGTAAGAATCCACACATAACTTTGTATTATATATATAAAAACCTTCCAAAGTTCTACTCCTTGCTTTGATGTCGTGTTTTCCGAACTAATGAAGAGAAGAATCCTCTTACAGGTGGTGGGCCCATCAGCATTGGAGCTTGATTCTTGTGAGTTATTTTGATCTAAAACAAAACATATGTAAAGATATCAACTTCTTTTTCCATTCTTAATAAAAAAACAATCATATAGCTGCTAAAGAAAAGACTCTTGCATGAAAACATTTTTTTGTAAATATATAAAATAAAATTGTATTGATGTAAGGGAAAAGAAAAAAGTGCTTGCAAATGCCCATCTGTTAAATTAGGACACCCTGACTTAATTTTTATCAGCATATTTAAATTAGAACATATTATACAATATATCACACTTAACTTTATATTTTCCTCCCTGATGCAATTTTACGTATAAGAGGTCTTTTTTTTTTTTCTTTTAACCAGATATTTATTTAGGACTTTAATATGTTTATCTAATTTGGGACTTTCTATAATGCTTAATAACATTAAGGGTATTTCTAGAATATACCATTTAGCAGTATGCTGATTGCTGCAAATTAAAATATATTTAAATGCTGAGTAAATTAACCATAATGAAAAGATAATATTTTGTTAGAGTTCTTCACTCTGCCATGTTACATTGAACAAATCGAACTCTACCAGTTGGTGCAAATAAAGAATGACCATGATGGAATTCATTTATAATGATGGCTAAAGACTCTTCTTTATCTCCTAAGTATTTTCTGCAATGGTAGAAAATAAGCTATTATTAACTTTGTTTAAATAAGTACAATAGTTCTGTGCATTTACAGCAACTGCTACTTCAAATCTAGCTAGGGCTGTACATTTTAACATTCTTTAAATATAGCGTGAGGGACAGTTTTAGTAAAGTATAAAAATAGAACTTAATTATCAAATGACAGTGTTTGTCCTAAAATGATTTATTGCCATGGCCAACACATCTAGCTATCTTTTTTTTTAAACTCATTTAGCTTATTTCATGGATACAGTGAGCCAGGACCTATAAAAAAAGCACTTGATGTAAGACAGGGAAAAAAAGCCTAGATTGGTGCATACACATACAAGCATTCTCACTCATTCACACTGGGAAAAAAGATATCATTTAAATTATCGTGGAAGCATTTTGGATGTGGAAAACCAATCTAGAAAACCTGAAAACCTTAATACAAACAGACAGAGGGAAAACAAAGATGCTTGTTAAGTCAGGAACTAAACTAAGTTCTTGAAAATATAATGCAGGAGTGCTAAGCTGTATTTCAGCTGTACTATTTTTGTTGATAAATGTGCAATTTATAAAATAAATAATAATTATTTGCATAACTTGCTTGCATACACTCTCTTGTGTCATGTTTCATGCACTCAAGGAATCTATTTTTAATTACTGAAGCTAACATTTAAGAAATAATAAAGCACAAAAGGTTAAAATGTATGCACTTTCAACCAGTCATTTAATTAATATTGCAAAAGCAAGCAGTACACCCTGTCTGAAACTGAGGCTAATCGATTAAGTCAAAAACATCACTGAATGTGAATGGGAACAAAGGGGCAAATCCAGCAAAAGATTTCTAAAGGACACCCTTTGTCCAAAAGCTAAAAAACCTAACCCTAACTCCAATAGAGACAATACATATAACTTATGGTGCAGTTAGTATAAATTAAAGTAGGTGCCGAAGATATCTCTCTATATATAAAATCCAACATCTGTCTGTCCACTTTTCACGAACTACTTAAAGGATTTAGATCGGGTTTTTTTCTACAATTTGCTTGAACATTCTGGTTGATTTTGCAACTTCTCTCATCGCACTAAGAATCATAGTTTGCTTGCAGGAACGATATATTTGCGCTAATCCAAGACAGAGGCCGTGGGCCGAGGGAAGAGGTAAGCATGATGTCAGGAGTAGGGAGCCGGGCTGGGCACTCCTCACTGTCCTGTTTCACTACTACGTAGGCTGAGCCACGGGGGACGGCTAGTATTATTTAAATAAACAAATGCCTCAACAACAGGCAGAAATACCACTGTATTACTTTAATTTTATTAGCCAAAAAGATTTAAACCTTGAGTAATTAATCAACTAGTGACCTTCCTGGTGGCCAACCTAAATACATCTGGGTAATCATTTAAAAAGGCATTTTTTTCTTGTATTCATTTATTTGGATTCCTAATTAATATGTTGTATGTAAACATATTTCAATTATGTAGGAGTTTGTCTACCTTCGGAGCATTTAAATGGTGACTGGTTATTATGTGTGTCAGTGGGGTGGCGCTTTTTGTCTTGCTTCTAAAAAAATCTAATCTGTTGTGTAGAGGGTTAACAGGAGGGGAGACACGACAGTTCTCTGAGGTATTACACACCACCATTTCTGACACACAGTCCCTAATGCTTCACAAACTGTCGTGTGTTGGTCAGGTAGTCCATGATTCAGAAGATTGTAGGATTATCAAAATTTAAAACCTTGAGATTTTTTCCCAGTTGATAAGGCAGAATGGTGTTAAAAGCACTGGAAGAGTCAAAGAACATGATCCTGACAGCAGTGCTGGCTATGTTCAAGTTGGAGTAAGCTCTGTGGAGCATATAGATGAAAGCATCCTCCAAACATATTTGTGCCTGACAGGCAAACTGCAGAGGATCCAGATGTTCTGAAACTTGGGGCAGTAGCTGTTTTAGGACTAGCCTCTCAAAGGTCTTCATGATATATGAAGTAAGAGCAACTGATCTGAAGTCCTTGGCATCACTAGAATGGCCTTTCTTTGGCACTAATACCAGACAGGAAAGGGAGAACAGGTGCTGAAGGACCTTGCAGAGATGGCTGGCAAATATTTTCTGATCTGATCTGATTCCATCCAGCCCTGAAGCCTTGTTTACGCAGATTTTCCCAGGTCTCTCCTCACTTCATCAGCAGAGACACACAATCCAGGGAGTGAAGGGAGGCTGGAGACTGGTGCTGTGATGTCACTGTAGGTAATGCAGGGTGCAGATAAAATTTGGGATTCTGGAATCTTTTCAGCTTGCACACAGAGTCTATCAGTGTTGGGAGAGGGCTGGATTGACAAAAATGAGTTAAACCTGTTGAACTGACTCAATTCATTAGCTCCGTTCTTGTTCCCTTTCTCTGCACTGTTAACAACCTGCTTGCAGCCATTGATAGTCCTCATCCCATTCCACACTTCTTTCACGTTATTTTGTTGTAAATTGTATTTAATTGATTTCATCTTTACGTCCAGACCTGAAGACTCTCTTCTTCATATTCAGTAGGGCTTTCAGGTCTTTTGTGATCTATTGCTTGTTGTTGGGAAAACAGCAGACTGTCTTTGCTGGGTTTGCTTATTACAGAGTATACTTTGTTGTTATTGCCATGTCTGCTTTGGGAGGAATATAAACTGTCAGCACAACTCCATGTTAAAACTCTCTCGGCATATGATAAGGTCATAAGCCCACTGCGAGCAACTCATTGTCTGGGCTGCATACCTCTGCTTTAATTGTAATGTGTCAGGGGTTGCACCATTTTTCATTCAGAAAAAAAATTGCAAATCTGCATCCTTTCTTCTTGCCACATTCCCTCCTGCTTCGGTCTGCTCACACAATTTTAAATCGATCTATTGCAACCGCAGAGTTCGGAGTTTCAGCTCTAAGCCATGTCTCAGTGAAGCACATGAGACTGCTGAGTTTGTATTCCCTTTGGTTCTTGATGAACATTGAGAGCTCATCCATTTCATTCACCAGCGATCTTACATTACCCATGATAATTGAAGGCAGACAAAGTCTGTACGTTCTTCTCTTATTGTGAAGTCGGGCACCTGTTTTTTTCCCCCGATTTTTATGCTGTAGCTCTGCTAGCAGCCTGGCGATTTGATCTGATTATCCAGTAAACAAAGGCCGCAGGTCCAGCAGTTGCTATTGTGTGTAAGAGAGTATGAGTGCTTCTTCACATTTTTGCATACCCATAGTAAGCAATGATGAAGACAAACAAATACAGAGCTGCTATTATAGGCAGCCGCTCTTGGCAGCATAGGTAGTATAAGATTTTAGCCCATGTTTAGCAAATGCATGTTCTTATTTTGGAAACAGACCGTAATAAAAGCATAAAGTTCTTGTAACTTCACTGATCATTAGATGTCACCAACAAATGGATTGGAAAATATCGTTCCTGCTCCTACCTAGGAAATATGCCTCCCAAACTCTCTCGAAGCAGGCCAGAATGGACTGCAGGAATCTCATGAATGCAAGCTTTTGCCAGTAGCTCTCCTTCAAAAATTGTATTATTGTGAGTGTCCAGCTGATATTAAAAGAAGCTAAGTGTATCCTTTCTTTAGTGTTGTTATTTCTTTCTTCATCTTAGAATCACCACTGTACAACTAAGGAAGGATATAATAAAAACTGGAATCTCTGCTGAACATTTTCCCAGGGAGCATGCATGCCCTGCTGGAGGCTGCACACTAAAAATGATAAATACGATCCGATTCTGAAACTTACAAAAATGACATATACAAATAACGTGATAGTGAAGCAATATAAATATGTCTGGTTTTTTTTATGAGATGGCATCCAATAATTGCCTTAGTATACTGCACTAGTATTAAAAGTTACTTTTCTTTCATGCTTTGATGCCAAAAGAGGAGTTGCAAACTTACATATATGCCTTAATCAAAGTTTAAATATTGCATGTACATTTTAATATTTTTTCAGTGGTTGTTAAGTAGAAATTTATTGATTTCATGTAAATGTGACAACATATTGGTTGATAATAAATAGTAAATATTGGTAAAAACAGTGATGTGAAACATATTGTAACGTTGAATGTATTTTATTTTGCTTCTTATGCCATCCTTATTGATTCACTTATTCTGACTACTCTAAAACCACATAAATTTATTACATTTGCAGTTCCCTTCAAACAAATGAACCTGCTTCCGTGTGGTGCTTCATTAAACAGAAAGATCAAGTTGGATGGTCCTTTTATAACTCTGATAATTGTGCTCCTCACTGAAGCTTATGTCAAGCTTTAGAGAAGTAGCTCATCCAACACTTCTGGATGGACAAAATTTCTTTTCTAGGAAGCTGCATCTTCATTTGAAAATCCTACAAGAAGGTTTAATCTTCATATGTTACTTATAATCAGAAACTACCATCACAGCACTAATCACTGTGCCAAGGTTTTGCCATTATGTATTGTTCTTCTATTTACTCAGTAAATTCAATTTTAGAAATATGGCAACTTTTAATAAAGAACTTGCTAATTGTTAGTGTAACACAACAGAAATCAAACAGCAATGACCAAGGAGTAGAGTACAGAATTATTCTATTAGTTTACTTACTGAATAATTATAACTGAAATGTCCTGAAGAGCTGGAGTTTATGCTGATAGTTTTCTTGATAGAATCCCATTTGGTTGCCATGTACTCTCACAATATGACAGTCACTTATACCAGGTATTATGATCAGAGTCAGAAAATATCCTAAAATGCACTTTTGGAATTTGGTAGGAAAACTGCAGCATAAACCACCCAACTCGGCCAACAAAATGTAAAATGTTCATTTAACTTTTTTGCAGCAGCCACTCTTAACATTATCAATACATATTAATTAACAGGCACAGTTGCTGATGCCTAACAAATACCTACTGCAAAGTACCAGTAAGGGGCAAACCGTGTGGAGTTCATTGTGCCTTAAGTTTGAAAAAATCTTGAAAATGTTTGTGAACTTCACTGAACTTAGCAAAATTCATTGAAGTCAGTGGGGAAGGGAGAAAGAACTGAGCTAGTTTTGAGTGGATTATAATGGTACAATGGTCCCAAATGAGATGCATTACCTGAATTGTGAAGGAGCGTCAGTTACGGCACTACACCCATGTTGCGCGTTTCTCCGAGGGTGATCTGGCTCGTAAGATCCTCATTGTTGGGGGCCCAAGTGGCTGGACCAGGCCAAGGGGTCTCCCACGTAACATCTGGCTGCGGCAGATAGAGGGTCATTTCTGAAGGGTGGGACTGGACCGTGTGTCTGCCTGGGGGGTTGCAAACCAGGATCCAGAGTTGTTTCGTTGTGTAGTGAGTGCAGCAACACACTGTACTAGTGCATGCTCCCCAATTTGACTTGAACTTGAATGGTCTTTTAAGTGTCCCCATAGGCAGCTATGCTGGACTGATTATTGGGGCCAAAAATGTAAACTGAGCTGTGAGGCAGCAGTGCTAACCACTACGCCACTATGCTTTAAACCGGCGGTTCTCAACCTGTGGGGTGCGAAGATGTGGAAGTAACAAGAAAGGGGGCACGAAGATGTGAAAAAAAGAGAACAAAAATCGAAAATATGAAAAATACATCTATTGAAACCAAAACAAATTAACTTAAACTACATTCTGATCCTAGAAAAAATAAATTTAGAGTTAGATAAATGTTGACAAAAGTTAACTAGGTATAATAAAACTTAGGTATAATATACCGGTGTATCGGCAGCAAAAAATATATGAATAAATTTTATTAGGGTTTCAAAAACATGTTAGGGGGGCGCGATTAAAACTGTTATGAAAACTCGGGTCGCAAATACTTAAAGGTTGAGAAACGCTGCTTTAAACAACAAAAGATGCAGATGGAATGATAATCACAAATAAGTTACAACAAATGGCCATAAACCAGCAAGATTAAAAAAAAAAAACATATACCTGTATTATTACACTCACAGAGTTCCAAACTTCGGTGCACTAAATGCCCATACCATGCAGCATTTTTGGAAGTTTCACTTCTGCTGGCATGCATAGCCATGGACACAGCTCACATGACTTTTTTAATTTCTGATATATCTTTGATGATGCTTCACACTTTCTTCTTCCAACATAAGGCAGAAAAGTCTTGCAAATACTAATATATTTTTGGCTATTATTTCACAAGGTATCATGTTTTTTCTGATTCGGGGAGTATGATGGGGAGGGCTGCTTTTAAGGTTTGTTGTGACTCTTTGCTAACCACGTGGCTAGTTGCATATGCATTAAGCTGGCATACCCAATTAACCATGTGACATGGCAGGGCCAATATGATATATTTGGCAACAGGGTGCTGACAGAAATTGGGCTACTGTTGGGCAAAGAAGAAGAGGGGGGAGATGTGTCTGGAGGCAGGAGGAAAGGAGGAAGGTAAAGAGAGTGGAACTGAGGGTAGGAACTTTGAATGTTGGCATTATGACTGGTAAGGGAAGAGAGTTAGCAGATATGATGGAGAGAAGGAAGGTTCATATATTGTGTGTGCCAGAGACTAAATGGAAGGGGAGTAAGGCCAGGTGGATCGGAGGTGGATTCAAATTGTTGTATCACAGTGTGGATGGAAGGAGAAATGGAGTAGGGGTTATTCTGAAGGAACAGTATGTCAAGAGTGTTTTGGAGGTGAAAAGAGAGTCAGACAGAGTGATGATTATGAAGCTGGAAATTGGAGGTGTGATGATGAATGTTGCTAGTGCATATGCCTTGCAAGTTTGGTGTGCAATGGGTGAGAAAGAAAATTTTTGGAGTGAGTTGGATGAAGTGATGAACAGTGTACCCAAGAGACAGAAAGTGGTGATTGGAGCAGATTTCAATGGACATGTTGGTGAAGGAAACAGAGGAGACGAGGAGGTGATGGGTAGGTATGGTGTCAAAGAGAGGAATGAAGAAGGTCAGAGGATAGTGGATTTTGCCAAAAGGATATACATGGCTGTGGTGAATACATAAGGAGATATGCTCTAGAGAGAAGAGGAATGAAGGTCAGTAGGAACAAGACAGAATACATGTGTGTAAATGAGAAGGAGGTCAGTGGAATGGTGAGGATGCAGGGAGTAGAGTTGGCGAATGTGGATGAGTTTAAATACTTGGGATCAACAAACACAGAGTAATGGGGATTGTGGAAGAGAGGTGAAAAAGATAGTGCAGGCAGGGTGGAATGGGTGGAGAAAAGTGTCAGGAGTGATCTGTGACAGATGGATATCAGCAAGAGTGAAAGGGAAGGTTTACAGGATGGTAGTGAGACCAGCTATGTTATATGGGTTGGAGACAGTGGCACTGACCAGAAAGCAGGAGACAGAGCTGGAGGTAGCAGAGTTAAAGATGTTAAGATATGCATTGGGTGTGACAAGGATGGATAGGATTAGAAATGAGTAGTGATGAGCGAGCATGCTTGGCCGAACATGTGTTTGGCTCGAGCATCGCTATACTCGGAGCATGGCGCTACTCGAACGAACACCACATGTGCTCGTGCGCCATGCTCGAGTCTTAGCCCCGCACATTTCGCGGGTTGGAGACAGCCAATCAAGGGGCAGGTAAGTACTGCCCTCACTGTAATGCCAGTAGCCATGTCAGGTGCTGGCATTACAGTGATTGGCTGGCCGGAACACGTCATTGGGTGCTAAACAGCATGCACTCGCATATAATGTTTTAGAGAGTCAGCTCACATGCAGGCACTCTCTTATCATGTTTTAGAGCAGTGAAAGGGAACCTTTTTCGAGTTGCGGCGCACTAAGTCCAAAAATTTTCTTTCGCGGCGCACCTGAGGGACTGCCCATAAATAAAGTCGTGACGACACAATGACTATGGCCAATCGCCAATAAAAACAGTTAATTTTACAAGTTTGAAAGACATTTTATTAATAAAGGAATCAAAGGATAAATCTTAAATTTAAATAATGTGAACGTTGAGATTGTTTTTCAGCACATATGAGATTGATGCGAGGATCAATTTTCGAAAGACAGACGCGCATTTCCTTGTCGATCATTTGAAGTCTCTCGTGTTCCTTAGACTTCATTTCCGTAAGTGTTCCATTATCTGTTTTTCCAACATAAATTTTTTTTTTAAACATTATCTTTTTAATCAACCAAAAGTTCAAAAACACTAGCAATTTTAAATATTTTACAAAAGTTTTTGCGGCGCCCCTAGAAAACTGCACGGCGCACCGGTTGCCCGACAATGTTTTAGAGCATCAGCTCACCTGCAGGCACTGGCATGTAATATTTTTGAGCGTCATTTTTCCTGTAAAATTGATTTTTTTGGGGGGGTTTGGGCGTGTTTTTGTCAGTCTGTAAAAGTGGCATACAACTCGGACAAACTGGTTCCCAGCAGCGACTTGGGAGTCCAAGATGCATCCAGAAATCGTCCCCATGCTGTTTCCGTTCCATTTGGGTGGTGTTTCTGTCACTTTCTGACCTTTTCCAATGGACCAGGCACCCTCCCCTCTTCAGAGCAGGGGGTGCCTGGTTGTCTATCATTGACTTACATTATACTTGGGTGCTCGGTAGAGCACACGAACATCGCAATGTGTTCGGATCGAACACCCGAACACTTTGGTGCTTGCTCATCACTAGAAATGAGTACATTAGAGGGTCGGTTCAAGTTGGACAGTTGGGAGACAAAGTCAGAGAGGCGAGATTGCGTTGGTTTGGACCAGAGGAGAGGAGAGATGCTGAGTATATTGGGAGAAGGATGCTAAAGATAGAGCTGCCAGGGAAGAGAAAAAGAGGAAGGCCTAAGAGAAGGTTTATGGATGTGGTGAGAGAGGAAATGCAGGTGATGGGTGTAACAGAACAAGATGCAGACGATAGAAAGATATGGAAGAAGATGATCCACTGTGGCGACCCCTAACGGGAGCAGCCGAAAGAAGAACAAGAAGAAAGAAGACTCATAATATTCTCATTGTGGACAGCTAACATACCCCTGTGGCAGGAGGCTGGGGGCAAGACCCAGCTGGGACACCTGGAAGGATCGGGAGGAGATCAATACGTTCCCCGGGCCACGAGGGGGCAACCGCCCTGGATAGCAAGGGGACCACGGGGAAGTAGCAGGGGGCGCCCCAAGCCTTATAAAGCCTGGGAGATCTGCACTTCCACCATACTTGGGAAGGTGGAGGAAGGACCTTCCAGCAATGCCCGGAGTGCTTCCGGGTGCTCATGCGGCACTTCCGCCACAACAGGAAGTGCTGCCGGAAGAACGTCAGCAAGCACCTGGAGCACATCTGGGTGACTTTAAACGGGGCCGCCTTCCTACTGTCGGGGAGCGAGAGTCGGGTGCTGGAGGAGGGCGAAGCTCCAGTGACCCCAATAAGGGTTAATTGGGTTGAGGCACTGTGTGTGTGCAAAACTGTAAATAATCGGGTGTTTTATAGAAATACTGGTGTCAGCCTGATGGTGTTCGGGCTGGCTCTCACATCCCTTAAATGAAAATACTGGATTTTTTTTTTTTAAATGCATGTGGGGTGCAAATTCGGCTGGAGTACCATGCATGTAATGACATCATGTTTGCCTGAAGCAGATTCGGCAGTGATTAAAATGAGAGGTGGAGTATATTTACAGTACAAATGAATTAAAATTCTGTGCATGGCTGTACAGCTCTATGATGTCACACTGGCCTTGCAAAGTATCATGGAGCACTGGGGAAAAAACATTTTTGTCAAAGACAAATGCATGGCAAATTTCCAGGAAAATATTTGGCAATCAAGATCACCCGCGGACACAGTATATTGTTCTCTGAAAAAATGCTTTGGTGAATTTTGCTGCTTAACACTGCCAAACAATATTGATAAATCTGACCCAAATATGATTAATAATTGTAGACCAGTTTAAAAAATGTAATTTAATTCTAAAGTTCTTGAAAAAGTTGCATTGACTCATTTTATCTTTGACATTTTAATAGCTTTTAATAAAGCAGATTTGCAATTTGCACTAATTGTAGCATTTTTTCCTAAACTGTTCACATCCTTTTATTTTATCCTTATAGCTCATCTGCTTCCAATTAAGCGTAGGGACAATTTCAAATGGGAATGACTATAGTACCCTACCAACACACTTACTCATATCATGCTACACTCATGGTATATTTTACACTGCTATTTTATGATAAATGCCTTCTTACAGTTGCAATAATATATAAATCCTACAGAACTGTAATATTTTACCTACAAAGCAACAAAACTCTTGAAACATCTATCAGCCAATAAATAAGATGTCACACCTCATCTCTCTGTCTCAGCATTTAAATCAAGGTTGAAAGTTCAGCAATTTAGCATAGCATACTCTTATTAGACCTGCTGGTGAGACAACTTCATTAAGGCCTGTTAGTGTTTTGTAAATGCATTGTCATGTAAAAGTATTTACCCCTTTCCTGATTTCTTATTAATATAACTTTTTGACACTGATTACTTTATGTCCCAACAACAGATAAAAGAAACCTTATTGAACATATAACACATTATGTTAATTATTGAATGACTGAAGATATCCAACATAAATAAACATAGTTAAACTTAATTAGAACATTAGAACAATCTGGATGAGAACAGGCCATTCAGCCCAACAAACCTCACCAGTCCTACCCACTTAATTCTTCTAAAATAACATCAAGTCAATTCCTACTGACTACCACACTACTTGGCAACTTATTGCATGTGTCTTTGGTTCTCTATGTGGAGAAAAACTTCAAAATGTTTGAGCAAAATTTATCCTTAACATGTTTTTAAATGTGTTCTTATTGAACTCATTTTAAAGTAGCAGTCTCGACCCATTGTATTAATTACCTTCTTAATTTTACACACTTCAGTCATGTCTCCTCTGAATCTCTTATTTCTTAAACTGAAAAGGCTTACCTCTTTAATCTTTCCTCATAACTCATGCCTTGCAGTCCTGGAATTAACTTAGTTGCTCTTCTCTGTACTGTTTCTAGCATTTATATGTCTTTGTTGTGGTCTGAAGACCAAAACTGTACACAGTACTCCAGAAGAGGTCTAACCAGTGTGTTATAAAGCTTGAGCATAATGTCCTATGACTTGTACTTTACACGTTATTGTTCTACATAACTTAACATACTGTTAGTCTTCTTAATGGCTCCTGAACACTGTCTGGAAGTTGGTAGCGACACGTCTATTACAACTCTTAAATCCTTCTTATATGGTATACTTTCAATTTTCAGACCTTGCATTTTGTATTCTAACCGAATATTTTTATTTCCTATGTGTAATAATTTACATTTGCTTACATTAAATTTTATCTGCCACAAAACTGCCCAAGCCTGTATGCTGTCCAGCTCCCTCTGTAATGATTCAGCTTATTCCAGATTATCTACCAATCCACCTAGTATGGTATCATCTGCAAATATCTGGATGTGCCACCTTTATCAGCAACTGCAGCAACTAAATGTTTTCCATAACTCAATATTGGTCCACTCACATCAGCATGGCCTATATGATTCATGAATTTCAGGAAAATTCCTGTCCTTACAATTTACAGATGTAGTGACAGCTACGCTTCATATGCTTAAAAGGGTGACAAAACAAACATGGTTCAGTGGAAGACTTGAAACAATGTTTATAGACACAGAAGTAAGCTTGCACTGATGCTATTGAAAGGCATTACATGTTAGCATTTTATAAATGAACCAACTATGTGACAAAATTAAAATATAATCTACAAAGATGACATAGTTGGTAAATTCCAGCTCAGGCAAGGTCTGTGTTGAGTTTAGTCTGTTCATGTGTTTTCTCTCACATCCCAAAGATGTATAGGTTGTGTTAGTCGTGGACTCTAAATTGGTTTTATGTGAGTGAGGATGGGGATATGTGTTAGTATGCCTTGTGATTGTCTGCATTATAAATCACTCAGTGGTCAGCAGATTACAAATTACAATATTGTAAAACACTAAACAAAGTGGACAGAAAGAAAATCCAATGTCATAAAGGCTGCCTAATAATCATTGAATGCTACTATAAATAACTGAAAAACAAAGTAATGAACATTAAATGTTTTTTCTTAATTTATTCCTACATATCATCTTTGTGACTTGACATGGCTCCACAACTTCAATGCTACACTTACTGATTGCATCCATTCATTTTCTGAACCTGTTTAATCCAAAAACTGGATTGGATGTAACAGGAGCCTATCTTAGCATTATTAGGTTGGTTAGGAGCCAGCACTGGAGGAGTCCCCATTTATTCATATATCACAATCTCATGCATGCAATCACACACATTTACACCAAACAGGGACAACTTAGAGTCATCAGCTCAATTAATCTGCACATACTGTATTTGGCAATATAACTGGCGATTCCATAGTGCGGAATGTTAGAATTCCAAACTATGTCAAACCAGCAGTTAATGTTAAATGCCTCTCAGGGGTGAAGATTTCTGACATAGAGGTTGCATTGGATCGTGTCGCCGACAATGATGTATCTACCTTATTGCTGCATGTCAGCACTAATGATATTTATTTACAGCAATCTGAAGTCTATGCACCAAAGCTGAAAGAAAATGTCAGAATTTATTTGCATCTAGCCCCTTACCAAGATTATATAGAGGGGATTTAACTTATAGCAGACTGAGTTTTCTTCACTGCTGCCTAGAAACCTGATGTGCAAATAAAAGCATAGCCTTTGTGAACAATATGGAAAGGCCTGGATTTTTCAAAAGAGATGGTCTTCATCCTAACTGGAGGGGATCTTTTGTATTATCCCAAAATATGGCAGCAAAACTGCCTGGCTAACTGATTACAGCACCATCCAGGCCGCAGTCATATGATCTTAAATCACTGGCTGTTGTTTGAAACACCTGTTACTTTCCTGAAGTTGTTACCCATAATCACTGTTGTGGGGCATCCAGTAAATTTATTCATGATGCAGACCTTAAATTACTTGATAACCAAAAAGTAAGGTGTATGATTAGAACAAGAGATAAAACCAGACCCTCCACCAGGGGCACCTGTAATAGAAACTTAGATCAAATTAAAACAAAAAATATATCATCAGTTCAAAATGAAGTATGCAGTTTTAAATGATGCTTATTTAACATTCGGTCTCTTGGCAGTAAAGCTGTTTTGGTAAATTATATTGAATTAAGTACTAAATCTGATCTGTGTCTTCTCACTGAAACCTGGCTTAATACATCTGACACTGTTCCCGTAGTTGAGGCGTCACCAGATGGATACTCATTCCTTGGCCTTGAAATAATTCATTGCGACAAAATGCAAATTGCTTGTAAAAATTTAGGTGACTTCACATCATTTGAGGCATTCATTTTAAATATTAAAATAGGTTCCAACACAATTGTAGTGTTAGTCTACAGACCATCAGGGCCATATTCATTGTTCATGACTGAATTTTTTTCTGATTTGACTATAAATTATGATCATGTATTGCTGATGGGTGGAGTTTTAATGTACACATTGATGCGGAAACTGGCACTTTTAATAAATGTTTTACTTGTTTAACTTATTTATTAAATTCAGTAAGACTGTCAGATTGTCAAAGGTCCAACTCATAATCATAACCACATGTTCAAGTTCAAGTTTATTGTCATGTGCACAGTAAGGAAACACGTTTCTCTATACAATGAAATTCTTTCTTTGCTGTCCACACCAAATGACAAAACCAACGTATAAAGATAAACATAATAAGTAGCAGATAGATAATAAGTAACAGAGGCAGCATAAAGTACAAAAACAGAATAAAAGTATAAAGTGTAATTGTGCAGGTAGGTATGTGATGGACAAGTCAAATGCAGTTGTGTGAGGTAGATAGAATGAGGTGGCCCATGGTTATAAACTCCAGTCAGATATTTAGGAGTCTAATGTCCTTGGGAAAGAAAGAGTTCTTTAGCCTAGAAGTCCTGCATTTCATACTTCTATACATCCTGCCTGAGGGTAGAAGTGTGAACAGTTGGTGTTGGGGGTGGGTGGGGTCCCTGAGGATCGAGGCAGTTCTCCTATGGACTCTGCAGTTGTAGATGCTCTGCAGAGAGGCCAGTGGGGTCCTGGTGATCTTCTCAGCAGTCTTTACCACTCTCTGCAGGCGTTTGTGCTCCATAGCAGTAGTATTGCCATACCACACAGTGATGCAGCTGGTCAAGATGCTCTCCACAATGCAGCTGTAAAACATACCAAACTTCCTCAGCCTCCTCAGAAAGTACAGCCGCTGTTGAGCCCTCTTATCCAGTTGTGTGGTGTTAAGAGTTCAAGTGAGATCCTCACTGATGTAGACGCCCAGGTATTTAATAATGCTCACCCTTTCCACTTCAAGCCCTCAGATGAACAGTGGCTGGTGAGGTCTACTCTCCTTCCTCATGTCCATTATCATCTCCTTTGTCTTGTCTGTGTTGAGGGTGAGGTTGTTGTCCTCACACCATGATGCCCAATCACTGCGGTGTCATCTGCAAACTTCAGGATGATGTTATCTTTGTGGGAGGCGACACAGTCATGAGTGAACAGGGTGTAGAGGATGGGGCTGAGGACGCATTTTTGTGGGGTGCCTGTTTTTGTGATAATGCAGGCTGAAATCTTATTACCAATCCTGACAGACTGGGGCCTGCCAGTCAGAAAGTCTAGAAGCCAGTCACAGAAGGCCAAGTGACTGACTTCACTTGGGGTACAGGCCAAGTGAAAACAGTTGTGAGATATGGCCGTCCATTCATCCCGGCCAATACCCCCAGGCCGCCAGATGGAGACCTCCTTGCAGCATATAGGTGCTCCGAATGCCAGCAGGGAATCATGGACAGTGGAGTCATAATACATAGCCCTGCTGGATACCATGGGGGCCACCAGGAGTCGCTGCAGGGAGGCCCAGGGATTTATATTTTCCATACAGCCCGGAAGTATTTCCAAGTCACGGGAACGGAAGAAATGATATACCGTAGATCCCAGAATATAAGCCGACCCCCTTATCTACCTACTAAATTACATGTATTTGCCGATGACCGGTATTTAAGCCGGCCCCCTTCTCCAAGCAAAATTTTCTAAATTTCCTTAAAAGTGTCTCTTCAGGTATATTTATCATGTTTATCGGTGAGAATTTGAGACTGCCGGCATTTTTGATGGAAACCAGGAAGTGATTGCGGAGAAGTTTGGTAAAATGAAACCTTTGTGTTGAAACTATATACGCAAATACGGTACATCGGCGGGTGGATTTCCGGAGACTTGTTATAAATTTGCTTAACTGAAATACGTAATACAGTGGACCCTTGACTTACGAACTTAATTCGTTCGCAAGGGCTGGTTGTAACTCAAGTTGGTTGTAAGTCAAGACTATTTTTCCCATAAGAAATAATGAAAATACCCATAATGTGTTCCGAACCTCCCACTGCAACACTTACTTAACCTTTTCATAATAAAAAAGGGTTGTATAATGTGCATAATTTACCAAAACACCAATAATTTTTCTAATGTACTAACCAAAAAGTTATAAAAACTGCCTAGCCTACCAGAAGTAGGCTAGATTAAGCTAGGAGCATGGCGGTGCACATTTTTTTTGCTTGTTTGTGCACGATTGATTCGGCAAACATCCGCTACACCCATCAGAACCTTATAGACATCGGTGTCCAGAGCCAGGCATCTGTTTCGAGTGTTTTTCATCACACGCACAACATCCCAGACAACATAGCGAGACCAGCGGGCTCTCCATGGATTGTTGTCAGGTCTAGGAGATGATGCAGACAGAGGAGGGAAAGAAAGCAGAAGCGGGGCCGCAGATCCGGCGTTATGCTAAGGCTAAAGAAACAACCATACAAGCCCTATACAGAACTTTTTTTTTCAACTTCTTTGCATCTTTTCGCACCATTTGTTTATTTGTTTATTTACTTGTTGTGTTCTACACATATGTCTGCACTGAAGGAGCTGCTTTTAATCTCATTGTACATGTGTATAGTGACAATAAAAGTCATTCTATTCTATTCTATTCTAGAAACAACAATTTCATACTGTACTCACCATTTAATTTGACATCTTTGGGCTGCAGGAAGGGAGGAGGAGGAGAATGAAACAGAAGGTGGTTATTGTTTAGAAGGAGCCTCCTTATGCAAATCTTTTCTTTGTAAAATTGTGGAGATGGTGGATTTCGACATGCTGTACATATTAGCGAGATCGGTCACATGAACAGCACTCTCATATTTCCACACAATTTCCATCTTCGTTTCGATTGTGATCGCTTTCTTTACCTTCTCTTCCTTCCTTAGCAATTATGTGTCTTGCTTGCATGGTCTTGACCGGCAATGACCGAAATTACATCCACAAACACATGTATCTGGGCTCTTACTGATGCTTACTAATGCTTTCGGTTGTTTGTTTACAATCGCGCAAGCGAATACACGTGACCGCATTCGGGTCGTAATGCAAGATGTTGGTCGTAAATCAAAACAAAAATTTTTATTGAAAACTTCACGATAATTTAGTATACATTTTATTAATAAATCAACAACTAAAACACTTTTTTGAATAAATTTTTTATTTAATTTAAAGTACCGGCATGCAAAGTTACTTCTTCATCTGAAAGATGGCGCTGTGGTTTTATCATTAATTACTTCCGTATTCATCGGCAAAACCAGCATTGAGCTGGAAATCTTGAATCTAAAACAATACTCGTTGTATAAGCTGACCCCCAAACTCCAAGCCAAAAATCTAGGACGAAATTTTCGGCATATATTCCGGAATCTACAGTACTTCCAGGCTGAAGAAAAAAGAGAAATTTTACCTGACCCAGAAGTGCTGGATAATCACATGGACTGAGGGCTCAGAAGCACTTCCGGGTCGAGGACTATAAAGGACTATAGGAGATCCCAGACAGATGAGCTGAGTTGGGAGGCAGGGTGGCTAAGCGTCTGGGAGAGTGGAGGATTGGTTATTGTTTATTTGTTTATTGTTATTGGAGTATTGTGGAAAGGAGGGTGCTTTGTGCACTTATTTATAATAATAAATATTGTTATTGGACTTTTACCTGGTGTCTGACGAGTGGTCTGAGGGTTCAAGGGAGCGAGAAAGCCATAATCTGTCACACAGTTTATGGGTGAGTTTATGGGGGATAACCGTGTTAAAGGCGGAGCTGTAGTCAACAAAGAGCATCCTGATGTAGGAGTCTTTGTTCTCTAGAAGGGAGAGGGAATAATGTAGTGTGGCCGTGATGGCATCTGAGGTGGACCTGTTGGGCCGGTAGGCATACTGCAGGGGGTCCAGAGTATCCGGTATGCTGCTCTGAATGTGGGCCAGCACCACTCTCTCAAAACACTTCATGATGATTGGAGTGAGTGTAGCAAGGGGGACGATGATCGTAGTCTTAAAACAGGGCGGAACAATGCACTGACTTGGTTGAAGATGGAGCAGAGAACATTAGCCAGCTCGATGGCACATGCTTGTGTGTGTGTGTGTGTGACTCCACTCTGTGCTGTTGCTGGATGTCTCAAAGCGGGTGTAGAAAATGTTGAGATCATCCGGCAGACTGTCTGTGGAGCTGATTATGCTGGTGGTGGTCCTGTATTCTGTGATGTGCTGTAGGCCCTGCCACAAACGTCCAGAGTCAGCAGTAGAATAGAAGCCCTCCAGCTTCTCTCTGTACTGCCTCTTGGCTGCTGTGATGGCTTTTCTTAGTCCGTACTTCGCAGCTTTGTACTCCGTCTTATTGCCTGATCTAAATGCAAGAGACTGTGGTGGGTTGGCACCCTGCCCGGGATTGGTTCCTGCCTTGTGCCCCGTGAATGCAAGAGAGCGGGCACGCAGCATGTGGCGTACCTGACTGTTTATCCAGGGCTTCTGGTTGGGAAACTTCCTGACTGGTATTGTGGGCATGATGTTGTCAATACAGGTGCTAATGTACCCAGTACCCAGTCATGTACTCAGCAACCCTAAACACATCCCAGTCTTTCTGAGCAAAACAGTCCTGCCAGGTGCTCTCAGTCTCTGGGGTCCAAAGTTTAAATTTGCTTAATGATAGGGTTTGTTTGTTTCAGCCTTTGTCTGTAGGCTGGATACAAGAAGAGAGTGACATGGTCTGATTCTGTGAAGTGGGGACGGGGTGCAGCCCTGTATGCACCGAGTGTGTTGCTGTAAGCATGATCCAGTTTGTTCTTCTCACGGGTGGGAATGTTCACGTGTTGGTGGTATTTGGGAATTATAGTCTGTAAATTGCACTGATTAAAATCGCCAGCTGCAATAAAAACAGCATGGGGATGAGCCGTCTCTAAGGCAATGATGACATCATGGAGTTTGCTGAGCACTGCCGCGGAGTTAGCTCGTGGTGGTATGTAAACAGCGGCCAGATTTAATTATAATTTACAAAGCTGAAATTCAAAATTTAAGTATTACTCCATTAAATGAAGTTATTTCTGATAACTACTTAATTACGTTTGATTTGGTTCTGCCCTTACCAATACACTCACAGATTAAAACAAAGACAGTGTGACATCTGGACTTCAATTCTGCTTCAAAATTTATACATACTTGAATGGAAAACCATTTAGATCAGTTAACATCAAATGTAAATGTGGAAAACAATTTAGATCAGCTAACATCACATTATAATATGACCTTGAGAGATGCTCTGAACCCAGTGGCTCCCCTTAAAACAAAAGTGATCAAAGCACATAGAAACTCACCCTGGTTTAATGAGAACACTCAAGCTTTTAAATTAGAGTGTCGAAAGCTGGAGCGCAGATGGAGAACAACAAAGCTGCAGGTCTTTCAAATTGCATGGACAGAGAGTGTTAAAAAATATAAAAAGCTCTTTATAAAGCTTGCTCAGACTATCCATTCATCCATCCATTATCCAATCCACTATATCCTAACTACAGGGTCACGGGGGTCTGCTAGAGCCAATCCCAGCCAACACAGGGCTCAAGGCATTAACAAATCCCCAGGCAGGGCGCCAGTCCACCGCAGGGCGCACACACACACCACACGCCAAGCACACACTAGGGACAATTTAGAATCGCCAATGCACCTAACCTGCATGTCTTTGGACTGTGGGAGGAAACCGGAGTACCCGGAGGAAACCCATGCAGACACAGGGAGAACATGCAAACCCAGGTCTCCTAAATACAAGGCAGCAGCACTACCACTGTGCCACCGTGCCACCCTGATCAGACTACTATTCTAAAATAATAAATAACAATAATAATAATTCTCAGGTAGTATTTAGAACAGTAGCTAATTTAACAAAGGGGAATTCAGATCTACAGTGCAAAATACCAACAGACATTATAAGCACAGACTTTATGAATTTCTTTAATGAGAAAATTAAAAATATCAGATCCCAGATCTCAGAATCACAGTTCAAACCGCATACTAGCTTGGCAGACCCTATCTCATATTGCATTCAACACTTTAATTTTAATCCTGTAACGGAGCAGGAAGTCTTGACTTTAAGTTCTAAATCAAAACTTACATCTTGTTCCCTAGATCCGGTGCCAACAAAACTAGTAAAAAGCACAATGGATGTTCTTGCAGTGAATATTCTTAACATTATTAATAGTTCATTATTTCATGGCACCATACCTAATGCACTAAAAGTGTCAGTCATCAAACCATTACTTAAAAAGTCAGACCTAGACCAATACATACTTAATAATCATTTATCAAATTGATTCCAACACGTACAGAAATGTGCGGACAATACTCCATCATTACACACAGAACTGAAATATGGAGTCCCGCAAGGCTCAGTACTAGGATCTTTACTGATTTCACTTTACATGCTTCCACTGGGATCTATCATTAAAAAACATAATGTTAATTTTCACTCATACGCAGATGACACCCAGTTACACTTTTCTTTTAGACCAAATTAAGTTTCTCTGATGTTGTCTTTAATTAGTTGTGTTAGTAAATTAAAGGAGTGAATGGATGAGAACTACTTGTCTTTAAACACCGATAAAACAGAGAGGAGAATTGGAAGGCAATTGGAGGGAATGACGCTGATCGCAACAATATTTTGTCATCATTTAACTCAATTGGAATCACCATTAATTTTACTGAATCAGCCCACAATCTAGGAGTTATCTTTGACTCTAGCATGTAATTTAAAGTACAAATTACAAAGGTGTCTAAATCATGTTTCTTCCATCTTAAAAATGTTTGGAAATGAAGGCGTTTTCTAAATAAGCAGGATTCTGAGAATTTAATTCATGCATTTATTTCTAGCAGGATTGATTACTGCAATTCTGTGTTCACTGGATGTTCAAATTGTTCTTTATACAGCTTCCAGTTAATCCAAAATGCTGCTGCAAGAATTATTACAAGAACAAGAAAATATGAATACATAACTCCAGTTCTCAAACCCTTACAACTGGCTCCCGGTTAAGTTTACGGCAGATTTGAAAATCTTCCTTTTAACATATGAAACCTTAAATGGCCAAGGTCTGGCTTACTTTCATTAATATCTCAAGAAGCCGGTCTGCTTATGATTCCAAGAATTAATAAAATAACAGTGGGAGGTCGAGCTTTCAGTTACAGGGCCACAAAACTGTGGAACAGTCTGCCTGCTACTATAAGAGATGCCCCTTCGGTCTCAGCCTTCAAATCCCAGCTGAAGACTCATTACTTCAGTTTAGCATATCAAAGTCAAAGTCAAAGCGAACTTTATTGTCATTTCAACCACATACAAGTATCTCTGTTGTTAGTCTTTAGCACTAAAATATAAATATTATCCATCCATCCATTTTCCAACCCGCTGAATCCGAACACAGGGTCACGGGGGTCTGCTGGAGCCAATCCCAGCCAACACAGGGCACAAGGCAGGAACCAATCCTGGGCAGGGTGCCAACCCACTGCAGGACACACACAAACACACCAAGCACACACTAGGGCCAATTTAGAATCGCCAATCCACCTAACTTGCATGTCTTTGGACTGTAGGTGGAAACCGGAGCGCCCGGAGGAAACCCACGCAAACACGGGGAGAACATGCAAACTCCACGCAGGGAGGACCTGGGTAAGCGAACCCAGGTCTCCTAACTGCGAGGCAGTAGCGCTACCACTGCACCACTGTGCCGTCCTATAAATATTATGATACTTATAATTTGTTACTAACCCTCACTTATTCTGTTTCTCTTCTCGGTACTCAAATGTGGCACTTGGTGCTACTGCTCACCTACCAAGTTGTTTTGCCTGCCTAAAGTAAAGTCATCTCTGATGGAGGATTGCACGAATTGTCGGGTAGAAGGGTCCTTTCATCAGATTGGCTGGCCAAGCGCTGTCTCAGCTGTGGAATGGCCAATAGAAGCAGGCAGCCTGACGGCCGAGGTCTCCAGGACTCTGAACAAATCCAAATCGTATTATGTGATATCATCTACTGTTAAATTTTGCTCTGTACTTGTAATATTTCGATTGTATTATTATATTGTATTGAGGACTACTTGTGTTCTGTTCTGTGTATTGAATTGTATTTACCTCCTTTTTTGACATCCACTGCACACTCGGCCTACCTGGAAAGGGGTCTCTCTTTTAACTGCCTTTCTCAAGGTTTCTTCTATTTTTTTCCCTACAAGGATTTTTTTGTGAGTTTTTCCTTGTCTTCTTAGAGAGTCAAGGCTGGGGGACTATCAAAAGGCAGGGCTTGTTAAAGCCCATTGTGGCACTTCTTGTGTGATTTTGGGCTGTACAAAAAAATAAATTGTGTTGTATTGTATATTTGGGACATTTTCTGTCTCTAGAACTGTGAGGTTGTAGTATTAACCCCTATGGCACTGTTATCAAGATTCTTGCTTTTTAATATTACTTTCCTGTTTTTAGGGTCATTGGTTTAACATATGTATGGCAGAACAATTCCCCCCTCTATCCCAACAATTGACTTCTTTATGTTAAATCTAGATTAAAAATGCCAACTTGTCATAAAAGCATACAGTGAGTGCATGGTGTAGTGATACTTCTCAAGGTTGTTCATGCTATCTTATAGTACCTGGCACTGCATATTCTCACACTAATAACTATCAATTATTCTGATAATATGAACAATAATTCTAATTTCAAAAGTTAAAACTGTACCTTTATGGATAGCATCATGGATGAAAATAAAACTGAATGAAAAGAGCAGCTGATAAGAGAATTTTAGTGTTCTTTTTAGTGTGAAACATAATATTACACCTCTCTGTTTTCTAAATGATACATTCTTCATGTTCAGTCAAATTAAGTAAGTCATTTAATGAGAGCTTCCTCTGCTCGCAGCTAATTGAAAGCAATTATCAAGGTGGCATTTTGATGCCAACTTTAAGATACATTGAGAGATAATAAATGATCCTCATTATGTAATAAAAAAAGGTCAGTTACTGCCTTAGGGGCCAGTGATGTTAACATTTTCTTGATAACATTTTAATACATTTTCATCAGTGGAGGTAAATGTAAAGAAAGATCAAACATTCATTAAATATCAGCTGTTGTCTTCTTTAAAACTATATCAGACACAGTTTTTCCTTTAAAGCTCAAGAAGGTTCCAATTAGTTTTTATCAAATATTGGAAATTATATGTTATGCTTTTTAAAAGAAATCATATTCTGTGTAGATATAATAATAAATATGTCTGTTGTTGTGGAATATCTTGTATAATTATAAAACATTACTAAACATACATCCATTTTCCAATATATTGAACCCTCCTTTTACGGTATATTGTATGGGCGCAGGAAGGTGGCAACTATCCTGAAAGCACAAAGCTGAAGGTGGGCACCAGTACTGGATGTAAAACAAGTTTATCACAGAGGATACCTGAGCAAATACCTACATTCAGCCAATTTGAGCCAATTTAGAGTTGCGAATAAACCTAATCTACATCTGTATGGAAAATGCCAGAGTTCACACTGAAAACAATGCAACAACAACAAAAATTCAATCACTGAGAGAATCTACAGATTTTATAGAGACTGTTTCCTGATGCTTTAAACAGCAGCCTAGTAGCCATTAACACTGTAATGTAAAAAACTAAAAATATAATACCATTTTTGGGTTTAGGTTACATTTGCTTGATGTTTGATGTATTCTTGACACATTTTTAGAGAAAAGTATCAATTACTATTAAAAAACCTTTGTATGTTAATCACGTTACTATAAATTGAATGCCTTGTTAACATATTAAAATAAAATTGATTATAGTTCTTACATAGACTATTTGAACTTTGAGCTCATATTGCTTTTTGTAGTTTTACATATATTTTCATACCAATATTCTAACTTTATTTGGTATTTTACTTTACTGTTTAAAGGAAATAATAAAGATCTATAAAAAGTGAAAGAGTACCTTATTTCTAACACACACTACATTCATGCACTAATTTATGGCCAACCCAGTTGTGACCAACCATACATACAATCACGGTCCATAGGAAAATAATAAAATAATAATGATCTAAAAATTAACAAAACCAGCCACTACAGGCCATAAAGACTGAGTGTCTTTTGTTTGTTACATACTTGCGGCAACATTTAATGCCACAGAATGATACAGAAGCAGTGAGTTTAGCAGAGGTGGAGCTGCAGAGGTAGGAGCCTCTCAGCTGTCTTTCTTCCTGTTGCAACCAACAAATGGCCACAATCTCCAATAAGTAGAAAAAACATTTCATTGTGCTCGCAGAGTTCCAATCTTAATTTTTTTAGAAGTTGAGCTTCAAGCAGCTGGCATATCTTTTTTGTTTCCAACCTGTGCAGATGTTTTACACTTTTTACTTCCATCAAGTGAGAAGTCAAGCAAAATGACACCTGAAGAGTGGCCTGAGTTGCCTCGAAAGCTTGCATATTGTAATCTTTTTAGTTAGCCAATAAAAGGAGTCATTTTGCTTGACTTCTCACTACATTCTCAATGGCTAACAAGGTACAACACCCTAGTACTACTTCCATCAAGAAGAATGAAACACCTTGTAGACAGTAATAATTATTTTCAAAAGATCTCATATATTTTCTAACTGTTGGAGGGCCCTGTAAGTTTTAATTTTATTAGAGCTGCTCCATGTGGCTAATTCTTATGTATTCAGCCCATACTGCCTTCCCTTACACAAAGACTCAAAGATAGGTTCATGCTACTCTGTACCACTGGTGACCCATTTGACAGAGCCTCAACTGCAATGATCTGTATGCTTTTTGACCAACAAACATGCAATTTGACATACGGCCAAATGGCTGGTCCCAAATGGAGTCGTAGGTTGAAACACGACTGTATTATTTATGTATTCAAACTCTGCAAAAAATAGCATTAAATAATATACAGTAAAATCACAATGTCAAACACATTTAATCCAACTTTGGGTTGCATGTGGCTGGATCCCATTACAGCAGGATTTAATTCAGAGCATAAACCAACCCAGGAGAGGGCACACGTCCATCGCAGAATACACTTAGGCGTACACATGGCAAATTAGTAAGCACCAATAAACCTAACTTGTGCATATTTTGGCATTTGGGAGGAAAATCAAAGTTTCTGAATTAAAACTAATGCAAACTTGAAGACAACATGTAAACTTGAACCAGGATACTAGAAAGTTGGATCTATGATGCAGCACACTAACCACTACACTACTTTTGGAAAAAGAGCATGACAGTTGGAAAGGATTATGTGCATTTTGGAAGCAGCAAGTCAGTTAAATAAAAATATTTTTCTTTAAGATACTGAGAAGTCATTTTTTTCTTATGGTGACATTTGCAATTTACTTGTGTAAGCTAAGCTACCATTAATTTGTATTTTAGTAATAGTATTATTTCTGTACTAATAGGTGCTTATGCTATAAAACAATTACACCTCTGTACAGTACATCTTGGAAATATAAGACCCAGTTGCACATTTTTCACATATAAAGACTGAAATTTCTTGTTATATAAGTTGTTTTGAGAAATTACATTAATGATTTGCTTTCTGAATTTTAGAAATTGCAGTTTGTTAAATACACAGTACCCTTGAATAATTTAATATGAAAACTGAATATGACCAAACATGATATATCAATTATTTTATTGTATTTATGAACAAAGTTAATTGCCATGATTTATTCCTTTTATTATTCATTTGCTTGTAGAGTATATATAGTGTTAGTTTTTAGACTATACATTCTCTAAAGTAGCAATAAACTAGACGTAATAAAGATTACATTAAAAACAGAAGTAAGGTGTTTATGTCAACAGAAACACCTTTTGAGAATAATGGGCTGAAGCTTATGGAAAGGTCAGTAAAATGTTGAACACCGCCAGCCAGCCATGAAATCTCAATAATTCACAGATGCAAACAGCAGGCTAAAAGATACAGTCCTTTTATTTTATTTTATTTTTTTCTTCAAAAATAGCAAATCGGCATGTGGCTAACCATTTACACACAGGGGAGGGTAACCCAAGGGAGTAAACTGAAGCACAAAATAAATATTATAAAAACCTACTGCTCCACTGGACCTGCCTGAACAGATTATATTCTTTAGCATCACTTAGGAAGAGTCCACCAAAACCCCAGTCCAATTTTTACCTCCACTCATTCAGATTATATAATTTAGTGTCCATAGTAGTGACCTGTCACCTTCACTTACCTGTTACAGTGTATGAAAAACATTAACATTTGTGCATTATTTGTTTTGTTTTCTCATTTGGAATGACTGCTTTAATAAGGGACAGCCACAAATACCACAACATGATGTTACTCAACAACAAACAGGTACTTAGTGGACCAAGTTCCCACATATCTTTTTCTGCAGCATACTCTCTGCTATTGCCACTAGTTTACCACTTTACTCTTTTGTTGTTAAAGGACAGTCCTTTAACTTAGCCTAATGTGCCAACTATGCACGAATACTTGGTTTTCTGGTGACACCTACTTGTCTGCAGATCCAGATCTCTACTGCAAGAACTTTTACAGGCCTTCTTACTGCTTAAATTTATTTATTTGTTATTTATTGCAGTGTATGATCATGGTGGGTTACAATCTATCTTGATAGCAGAGGTGCCAAAGCAGAAACCCTAGGATGGTTATCAGTCCATTGCAGTGCACACTCACACACACTCATACAATTCAAGGCAAACTTTGATTCAACCAACCCAGGGAAAACATGGATCATTTGTGCAGACACTTCCCACGCTTTGTACATATGTATAATTCTGAAGTTGTGAGGCAACAACACTAAGAACTGTGCCACAGTATTACCTTTTTGGCTTAAACTATATAGTAAAAATCAATGAGCATTACTTAAATGAAACTTTGAGATTTCATACTTGTGGCTGCCTTTCATAATCAACACAACTTCCTCATTATGGGATGGGAAAAAAGAGAGCACTTTTGTGGGCATGTAAAGCTTATTATCTTCATCCAGACTTAATCTATGTAGACAGTCTTTGCCTGGAGAGTGACTATTATGACTACCCTCTTTTATCAGTTATATCTAGTAATTAATATTGTAAATTACAAAATATTTTACAAAAAATACATCTCATACATAGAGCATATAATCATGTCTGAAAAATGGCAGAATGTTCAGTATTACTGATATATTTTGTACAAATATACTGAACATGATATAGTAAATTAC
Organism: Polypterus bichir lapradei; assembly: GCA_026402145.1. Lineage (NCBI taxonomy): Eukaryota > Metazoa > Chordata > Cladistia > Polypteriformes > Polypteridae > Polypterus > Polypterus bichir. Next base: position 935,380 of record JANRMT010062842.1, on the reverse strand, counting down.
AATGTAAAAAACATGAAGGCATACTACAAATTAGTCACATTGGGCATTAGAAACCTATGTATAATGTTAACTTTTACCACCAAAACACACTTAACTTGGTACAATTATGCAGACCTCCATGCTATCATTCAATACATGTACTAGGTCATTCTAAATTTGTTGTCATTTCACCTTTTGTTTCAATGATGATGATTCAGCATTGAGAAAACAATCATTAAACATGTAAGTCCCTATATGCCAAGCAGTAGAACATGCATTTTTCTTGATCTGATCACCAATTTGTCAGAATTAGTGTTAAATGACTCTGCTGAATTGGATTCACCTTGACCTCGGCAAAAATAAACAAATATTTTGGAACTTGGAAATCCCCGCCAACTATGCTGGACCGATTATTGTGGTCAAAAATGTGACCTGAGCTGTGAGGCAGCAGTGCTAAACACTTCACTACCGTGCCTCCAGGAATAAAATGAATAGAATAAAATATCAGAAAAGTACAATTTCTTGCAGACAGGAAACATATATTCAGTAAGGCTTGTTCCTAACAGATTTGATAGCATTTCTCACCTATCTTGAACCAAAAAGTATGTTTTGTGTACTTTTTTTTACCCTGACACTATTTCTCATTCTCTGCAGCTTCTAGTAAATAAGTACAAAAAATTAAAAGAGCAGGCTCAGTATTACACACAGGTCACATACAGTACAAGTCCATGCAAAAAATATTTCCTTTAAGGTATGAATACACTGACACATTTTCAGTTTCCTTCCAAGTGCACATATTGTATTTAAATGTATTTGTAAGTTTATTGCTAATTTTTAGCCCACTGCTAGGATCAGTGTGATTTACTGTGATGGTCCAGGTTGGCTCCATGCTCCCTGGATGCTTCCAGGAGCCTTCTGAACCTGGGACTGTCAATAGTCATGAGGTAAGATGAGCTGGGCAAATGAGGATACGCACAGTCAAACAAAAGTCTTCAATGCTTTTATTAGAATGCAAACAAAAGCAGTGTGTAAAGTGCAAGTATAAATAATTTATAAAATCTGAGTGTCCAGTGGAGGTTAAATACTCCAGTAAAAATGTGGTTAAGAATCACAGGCAGGTTTTTCTTCTAAAAACAGACAAAAGCCCCAAGGCCTCTCTCTAAAATCTGGAGTCTCTTCAGCTTATTCCATCAGGATCTTACAGTATGAGGAGACACCCACTGACAGGTGCAATCTTCCATTAATCCCAGGTTCAGGGTCCTACCAGCAGTCCATTAGCATCATTAGAACTCTCCTCTGAACCCTAACCACGTCTCCCTCAGCCAGTCTGTCGGCATTAAGAAGGAGACACTATACACTCCTATTCCTCTCTGTAGTTGCTCAGTTGGGGTGTCCCTTCTCCAGCCCCACACTCAAGTGCAGGCCTGCTGCTCGCTCCCTTAGGAGAACTCTCGACCACCTGCCTCTGTTCTAATCACATGAACTTCTCACCAGTCCTGCCTCTTTCTCTCCCTGTAACCTGTACAGTTTGATTCTTGATCAGATCTCCTTGTCCTTGATCTCCCTCTCTGCTGAACAAGCTCCCTTATATCCTATCTGATTGGATGCAGGTGCAGTCCTCCACCTACTCCACGCTGTGAATGAGTCACCTGATTGATCTGCTCGCATTTGCATGTGAATGCACAATCAGCCAAGCACCCCAATCAACCCTTGAGTACACCCACACCCATACCTATTCGGATCCTGTATGGTCCAGGACTTGATCATTTATTTAAAACCACACTTTGCCATGGACCTCTTATCACATATTCTCGAGGGGCTATCCTATCCAACATTGCCTACTACAGCTCAGTAATTTCACACTGGCCTCATAAAGCATAATGGGATGCTGGGAAAAAAAGTTTCTCTAAGCTGCTGAATTTCCAGAAAAATATTTGGCAAACAAGGTCACCAGCAAACACAACATATTCAGTGCAAGAAATGCTTTGGCAAATTTCCACTATCAGCATTAGTCCCAGCCTCACCCAAGCATTTTGTAAAAGCCATCTAGATTTCCGCTTTAATTACAGATAATGTACAGTATAATATCTGAATTTTTGACACCTTTAGACTCTGTTCATCTCTTCTTTGAGATTTGTTTGATTATTTTTAAATGTTATTGTTATTATGGTGATGACACTTTGTTTCTTGTTTTAAAATTGTTTCCATCATTTTGTGTAGATTTTTACCTGAATTTGGCCATGTTTTTTCAATTGCTGTATATGTTGTTGGTTATGTGATGCAAGATTCATATGATCCTCCTATACAAAATGGTAGGGATGCACCGATACCGATACCAGTATCTGGTATCGACCTCGATACCACATTTTCTAAAGTACTTGTACTCGTTAAAAGTCCCCCGATACCGGGGACCGATACCACGGTCTGAGAAATGTCTATGTTTGAGCGCCGTGTAAGGGGTTAATCACAGGCGCCGAGTGCCCGCCCACAGGCCCTGGCTGCAGCTCAGAGAGGGGAGAAGGCGAGGCGAGACATGTCAGCCATGTGGAACTATTTCAAAGTGAATGAAGACGACAAAACAAAGGCGGACTGCAAATTGTGCTCAGCGAAATTGTCCAGAGGAGGCTCAAAAGGTAGCGCATTTAACACAAGTAATTTAATCAAGCACCTAAAATCCCAACACGACAACGAGTACAAAGAGTTTACCCACGCTTCTAAACCAACACAACCCACGCTGCAGCAAACTCTTGCAAGACGAGAGAAAATGTCCAGAGACAATCCACGTGATGTGAAAATAACACAGGCAATTATCGAGTACATTGCATTGAGTGACCAGCCACTCTCGGAGGTAGAAAATGTGGGATTCCTGCGTCTCCTCCATGTTCTGGAGCCCAGATATGATGCCCCAAGCTGCCGCTACATGACTGACACGGAGCTGCCTAAACTACACGACTCCGTGAAAAAACATATCCACAGCCTACTGCAAGCCTCCTCTGCGTTTAGTTTCACCACGGATATTTGGACAAGCAGTGTAAGCCCTGTGTCGCTAATTAGCCTAACCTCCCAGTGGATAGACGAGCCATATTACATGCGAAACAATTCCGCGGCTCGCACACCAGCCAGGCTATAGCGCATGTGTTTGAGGAAATGCTCCAAACATGGGGTATACCTAAAACATCAGTACATGTTGTGCTTCGTGACAATGCCAAAAACATGATTAAAGCCATGAATGACGCAGGGCTCCCAAGTCTGCCGTGCGTCGCGCACACGCTCCAACTGGCTGTTCACGAGGGCTTATTAGCACAGAGGAGCATAGCCGATGCTATAGCAGTGGGGCGGAAAATAGTTGGACATTTTAAACATTCCACCTTAGCCTACTCCAGCCTCGAGGACATTCAGGGACAGCTCAACCAGCCAATAAAGAGACTGCAGCAGGACGTACAGACGCGCTGGAACAGCACGTATTACATGCTCCAGTCCCTCATTGAGCAAAAGCGAGTGCTGGGGGTGTATGTGTCCGAGCATGAACTCCCTGACTATCTCACCGCTCACCAATGGGCTCTTATGGGGAAGACTGTTGCCATCCTCGCCCCCTTTGAGGAACTAACTAAAAAAGTGAGCAGCTACGACGCACTAGCCTCTGATGTCATCCCAGCTGTGACTGTGCTAGTGAGACTTCTAAACAGAGAAACAGACGAGGACCACGGCGTCAAGACAATGAAAGCAACCTTACTGGAAGCTGTCAAGAAGCGCTTCAGTGACGTCGAGACCAACCCACTGTACTTCATCTCCACCATACTTGACCCAAGGTAAAGTCTGTGTGCTATAGGTATTCAATGATAAACTACAGTACTAAATGTAAGATTAATTTCCATCTGAAATATTATATTATATTTTTGTAACTAAAATACACAAATACAAATGTATGCAATATATATAATATGAAATATATTTCCCTTATTACTACCAGAAAGCCATATGGCTGGCATTTGTGACAGTGGTTTAGGGGAAACTAAAATCAGTCCTATTTTTCCACATATTAATACATTCATGAATTTTGTTCAGGTATAAAGATCGCTTCTTCTCCAACAACACTGCTCCGGAGGCCAAGCTGCACCTGAAGCAGGAGCTGCAGATGATGTCCAGAGCTGAGGCAGAGGGGAGTCGGGCAGAAGCTGCAGAACCTCCTGCTAAACTGTTCCTCAAGGCCCAGGCCAGCACTAGCAGCAGTCTGGACACTGTATTTGAAGAAATCGCTAAGGAGCAGCCCCAGGCAGCACAGCCGCTGGCAGCAGGTGCTGCCATTGAGCTCGACACATACCTCGGAGAGGCCCCAAGCCCTCGTGAAGACAGTCCTCTGAAGTACTGGGGTGTCAACAAAATCAGGTTCCCCACTTTGGCTAAAATGGCCCAGAAATACCTCTCAGCCCCATGTAGCAGTGTGGAAAGTGAAAGGCTTTTTAGCTCAGTGTCACACATTATAGATGAAAACAGAAACAGGCTGACTGCTGATAATGCAGAAAAGCTACTTTTCTTAAAAAAAAACCTGCCACTCACTTTTTCTAAATAGGCTCCATTAAGTGAGTCGTCTTAGACTTGATGTTAATACCTACATCAGTTGCACTGACTGCCACAGTTCTATGTTGGTGGATGTTGTTAGTTTATTCAAATATTGTGCACTAAATAGCAAAGATGTTTATTAATGCCCCTTGTGTTGTCCAAAGCGGCAGAGTTTACAACAAACTGAAAAAAATACTTGAGTTGCACTGTCACTGTTTAAATTTTTTTTTATAATTATTTATTCTGTAATATGTTGCATACAACATGCTTTTCATTTTAAATAAATGTTCTTAATTCCAAACTAGTCCCTTGTTTTTTTTTGTTAAATTATATGACTAAAGCTGTTACCTGTAAATTTAAATCATGTTTTTATTAAGTACTCGGTATCGGTAAGTACTCGGTATCGGCGAGTACTGAAATGCAAGTACTCGTACTCGTACTCGTTTTCCAAAAAAGTGGTATCGGTGCATCCCTACAAAATGGTGATATACAGCCTTTGGCAACCAAGCATTTGAACCATTTTTAACAAACAATGAAGCTTAGTGTTAGTTAGATTAGAGTAGATTAAGGATCTTTATTGTCATGTATACTCCGAGAGCATAGTGAGCATATTCTTGTACCACAGTTGTGGGGGAAGGGAAGCAAGTGCATGTAATAAGATAATAAGGTGATGCATGAATATTACAGTAAATAAATAAGAGTAACAAAAGATAAATAATAGTTTTAGTGCTATATGCCACCCATACCTGCTCAAAGCACCTCTATTCTGCAGTCACCTGGGGAACTGGAGGAAATGAGGAGGCCTTGGAAACCTTTACTGACTGTATCAACTGTGCCCCAGTCGAGGGTGGGTACCCAGCTGGCCTAGGTCATTCTGACTTCTATGATGCAGAGAATGATAACCATCAGACTTAACTATTTGATTTGCTCGCTTCTGATTTCTGACCGTGGCCCTACAGATGTTTATTTTTCTCCTACTGCACCAATCTTAAGAGTTTTTTGTTTTCCTGTCATCTGGGTCAGCTGGTCAACCAATCACATTCAGGAATCAAGAACTTCATCTACATCCTTAATCAACCAAAACTGCCATAGACTGTTCTATTTGCTGTTGTATCTTTTCATTGAATTTAATAGCATCAAACAGTCTCTATTTAATTTATTGCCATGTACACATGCCTAAGTCAAATGTAGATATATACTGAATATATATATATATATATATATATATATATATTTTTTATTTTTTTATTTTTATATATATGTAAATTAGATCTGGTTGTTCTCATGACATCTTTATGTTTAAGGTTTTTGATTTGAAAACAATATGAACCTGTTTCAGATAAGAGTGAAGGTTTGTTTTGCATTTTAGTGTTTACATTGTTTAACAATGCCCAGGTTGATTGTCTATTTAGCATACTTACATTTATTAGAAATTATAATAATATTCATTAATGATAATATCCAAGTGACTATTGTATAACTTTATTGTTTTTGTTGATTAATCTGTGATTAAGCTCCTTGAGTTGCATGTAAATGTATGATAAGGTCCTATATAAAGTTATTATTATTACTAGACATTAAGCCCGTTAACAATAACGGGTGCTAGAACAGTAGTGCATAAACATTAGTAGGAACAGTCTATATTAAATGGCAAGGGACCTTGACCTCATTCTGTTTGTTTTCTTAATTTTTTTTTGTCAAAAATATTTTTGCAAGAAGACTAAAGTAAAATAATAATAAAAATATAACAGAAACGTATATGACAATATAGTAAGTATAATTAATATTGCCTTTGTGTAAAACTTTGTAACAATCTGTAATACAAAATATCTGAAGGACATATTTAGGAAAAATTTTCTATTTTTTTACCTCATGAAATGTTTCTATAAAATTTCATTATAGACAACATTTCTTGTAAATATTCTGTCTGAGTTTGGCAACAATTTGCCTTGTTCACCATCTACAACCTTGACAACAACATCTGGAAAACTTCTAACTCTTAATAATGCAACATATAACTGACCGTGGGTGAATACTGGTTCTGGCAAGTAAATGCCAACTTTTTCTAAGGTTTGCCCTTCTGAGTCTTTCTCTTTTAGCGTTTTTCTGACGCTTGTTTTCTTTTTCTTCAATCAATCTATTGCTCATATTTTTCTTTGCCTTTCAGCCTTTCTTTTGTTGATGTTTACTTATTGAGCTGACAGTTCTTCCAAGAGATGTTGCTTATATACATCTCAAGCACAAGCAAGAGAATAAATAATAAAAAAAATGTGCATAAAGTAGCATGCTTTTACTATCCCACTATGCAGCATTGGGCGGTGTGTTGGTTACTGTTTCAAAATATATCATGCAATGGACAGTTGTACTACAGTTGTAAAAGGTATGTATGATTAATAATTCCAAAGTAAATTGTAGGGCATATGAGAACATCATTGAATTATTACATAGGGACTTATAGGGACAGCATACAGACTTGGGCAGGTTGGTGGAAGAGGAAATGTAATGAAACTAAATGTAATGTATTACACTTAGAAAGTAAAAGTTTGATTTGAATACACAATGGGAGGTCTGAAAATCAAAAGTACACGTTATGGGTAGATTTTTGAGTCGTAAAAGACTTGCTATTAAACTGCCAGACAGTGTCCAGAAGCCTATACAAATGTTAACAGAATGTAAGGTTATACTGCACAAGTACAAGTCTAAGGAGGTTATGCTCAAGCTTTATAGTGCATTGGTTATGCCTCACCTGGAGTACTGTGTACAGTTTTGGTCTCCAGGCCCTGAAAACGACATAGCAGCACTGGAAAAAGTCCAGAGAAGAGAGACTAAGCTGATTCCAGGGCTACAGGGGATGAATTATGAGAAAAGATTAAAAGAGCTTTGCCTTTCAGTTGAAGTAAAAGAAGATTAAGAGGAGACATAATTGCAGTGTTTAAAATTATGCAGGGAATTAGTACAGTGGGTCGAGACTAGTATTTTAAAATGAATTCATGAAGAACACGGTGTCACAGTTGGAAACTTGTTAAGGTAAATTTCGCACAATCATTACAAAGTTTTTCTTTAAACAGAGAACCATAAACACATGGAATAAGCTACCAAGTAGTGTCATAGACAGTAGGACTTTAGGGACTTTCAGAACTAGACAATGTTATTTTAGAAGAATTAAATGGATAGGACCTGCAGTGGGCTGGCGCCCTGCCTGGGGTTTGTTTTCTGCCTTGCGCCCTGTTTTGGCAGGTATTGGTTCCAGCAGACACCTGTGACACTGTAGTTTGGATATAACGGGTTGGATAATGGATGGATGGATGGATAGGACTGGAGTACTTTGTTGGGTTGAATGGTCTGTTCTCGTCCAGATTGTTCTAATGATCTAATGTTCTAACGTACTAAATCTGCATCAGCACAGCAGTGGACACTAGACATACTTTTTGTACTGTATTTATGTTAACGTTTTGGTTATTACACATTTCCGTTACACATAATAACATTTTTTCTTGTTGAAAAACAATCAACAATTTTTCTGGGGGTAAACCTAATGTTAAGGAAATTAAACGAAACTAGCACAAAGATTTTCAAATCAAGAGGTTTATTTTTGAATAAAGAAAAAGACTGGCTTGGGAGAACAAGTAGGAACAGTCTTAGGAGTGTGGCCTGAAGGGGACACTCCAGCTCCCCAACACCCGATAGATACACACAGCCACAAGCCCAGCAACACACAGGCTTTTATTTTGTCTTGGGAAACTTTTCCCTTAAGAATTTCTCACAGCACAGTACAATAAGCACAGTATCAAAAAGTGCACAGGACTTTGTCTTCTTTTCTTCTTCCTTCTCTCTCTATCTACACCTCCTCCTTTCTCCAGCAAGCTTTGTCCCTTTTCCTCCCAACACTGGCTCCTGGAGCTGTGGCAGCTGGTTTAGTTTATGTTGCACCCGGAAATACTTCCGGCATTCCATAAGCCTAGTTCGGAAGCACTTCTGGGTGAGGCGGGAGACAACAATGTACGGCTAAGCAGTAACTGCAGCACCCCTGGAACCCAACAAGGCTGAGCTACCAAACTCCAACTTTTAGCATGCCCTGTGGGAATCTGTGGTACTACAACAACCCAGGGGAGCTAACATCTAGATAATGTCCTGAGCACGCTTTTCACCCCGGTCCTTCCATTAAGAAGGCATCCCACAGGAGAAACAGAGTGACATCCTAGAGGCATGTTAAAATATATCTAAAGTAAGAAAGGCAATTATGCTTAACTGTGTGAGAAAAAAAAACTGTAGCTATTGATAACTCATGCTACATACTAAATTAAAAAAAGTAAGATTCTCAAACTCTGTTAATCAAGTTCAGGGATATAGGGGTTGTAGTTTATCCAGGCAGTAGTGAATGCCTGAGAAAAACCCTAAACAGGGTCCTATTTCATTACAGGTCCCCCTCATGCATAGAGCAACACTCACACGGCCAATCAGCTTAACCAGTGCTTCTTTGGATATGTGAGAGGAAAAGTAAAGTGCCCAAAATAAAACTGAAAAACGAACTCCACACAAACAATAATCAGGCAAAAAATTTGAACCAGGGACACTGATAGATAGATAGATAGATAGATAGATAGATAGATAGATAGATAGAT
>JANRMT010062842.1:862689-926209 GCA_026402145.1 Polypterus bichir lapradei | reverse complement strand
GATAGATAGATAGATAGATAGATAGATAGATAGATAGATAGATAGATAGATAGATAGATAGATAGATAGATAGATAGATATTAAAGAGTGATAAAAATGCAATGCAAGTTAAAAAATGCAAGGTGGAGAGTGTGAGGCAGGTATAACAGTCTATAATCTTGGATGCAGTGGATTCTCCAGGATTGACAGGAGCCTGCTCAGCGCCCGTCACTCTGCCATGGATGTCAATATGTCCAGCTCCATGCCTACAATAGAGCCTGCCTTTCTCACCAGTTTGACCAGGCGTGAGGCATCCCTCTTCTTTATACTACCTCCCCAGCACACCACCACATAGAAGAGGGCACTTGCCACAACCATCTTATAGAACATCTGCAGCATCTTATTGCAGATGTTGAAGGATGCCCGTCTTCTAAGGAAAGTATAGTTGGCTCTGTCCTCTCTTGCACAGAGCATCAGTATTGGCAGTCCAGTCCAGTTTATCATCCAGCTGCACTCCCAGGTATTTATAGGTCTGTACCCTCTGCACACAGTCACCTCTGATGATCACAGTCACACTGAATCTACTGTAGGAGTTGGCGGAGTTAAGACACTGTGCAACCTGCATACAAACTCTTGTATATAAAAATAAGAACATAATGGTATAAAATACTGGAAAAACAGGGGCTTGTATTTGATCACAGATATGTCCCCGCATTAACTAACTTCCACACTAACTAGCATTTTGTGCATGTCTTTAGGCATTTTAAATGTTTCCCTTTTTAAAGTGTGCATCTCATTAGTCCAGTATGAGATCTACCAACTTGCAATAACAAATCGTCCATCCAGTGTACACTACTATTCAAGAAATTTTATTTTCAAAACTCAGCATGCATCACATCAGTCTTGGTAAGTATTACACTAATCTATATAATAAAAGCCCAGCGCGGTGTCCGTGTCTGTGTCTAGGTCCGCGTTCCTTTTGGCTGTATAGCTGCCCCGTAGAAAAGCCCCAGTCCATCTCCACTCAGAATTCCTGCTTACCCCCCTCCCTTTGAAAGAAACAGAAACCACAACCTACCCTTACAGCGTCCACCGCGCTTCTGGCGTTACAGCCAAACACGTGGTGTATGCAGGTTATGAGGTGTGACGCTAATTAACGCCCGTACTGCAACAGATTATATTGTTGATATACTATTAACTATTTACAGGGATCAACTCTTTTGGGGAATTCATAACAAAAAAAAAAAATTAAATTATAAATAACATGTGCACTTGAGGATTTCGAGCCCCGCGTCTGAGTCGGATGGTTCCCCTGGTCACCAATTCGTGTGTTTCACTATGCCCACTATGCCTTTCCGTCTTCAGCTACCTATGTGCACTTGTACGGAGAAGACCTTACGGAACAATGCCGAAATGAAACGCAACTAAACCTGCTGCTGAGAGAGAGGACACATTACAGCGTGATCACGAAGCAAAGAGGCAAAGGCGTGACAGTCGCGCGCAAGAAACGGACACTCAGCATTCACACAGATTAGCTCAACGACGCGTCTCTGCCACACAATGAAAGGCAACTGAAACCCCTACAGAGAGAGAAGACAGATTACGGCGTGATCGCGAAAGAAAGAGGCAAAAGCGTGCCAATGAGACACCCGACGAGAGGTCCTTACGACTGCAAAACAACCGTAATAGACAAACTCCTACAGAGAGAGAGGACACATTATGCCGTGATCGCCAAAGAAAGAGGCAAAAGCGTGCCAATGAGACACCCGACAACAGGTCCTTACGATTGCAAAACAACCGTAATATACAGAAACGTACGGTCTCGCAAGAAACTCCGAGTGAACGCTCTCAAACTGACACTCACCACTCACAAACATTACTGCAACGACGCGTCTCCACGGTACATCGTTCAGGGATTGCACTTCGTCCATTTCAGGAAGTTCATGTGCTGGAACACTTCTGTGGCGAAATGACTGAACGATGTCAATTTTGTGGTTCGAAAAATTTCCGTGATGAGAAACCGAAAGACGGCAGATTTAATTCATGTTGTCACAAAGGGAAGGTAGTGTTACCAGCTGTGCGTACACACCCTCTCATACAACGTTTACTTTCTAATGCACATCAGCATTCCCAAAACTTTAAAGATCACATACGTTCCTATAATAGCGCCTTAGCCTTTGCCTCCATGGGGGCACAAGTTGACAAGGTACCTGAACATGGACCATATTGCTACAAAATACATGGTCAAATCTATCACAAGACGTCAAGTTTACACCCAACAAATGGTCAGCAACGAAAATTTGCCCAAATTTATATACTTGACTCGGACGCCGCATTGCGCCAACGAATGGGTATGTTGGAAAACTTTGGCTTTCTTCCTTCCCTAATGAATGATTTGACCTCATTGCTACATGAAATCAATCCGTATGTAGCAGTGTACAGAATGATGCAAGATTTCGAAAGCGAAGAAATTCAGTCAGCTGCAGTGGCTGGGAGAGTTCCTCAGGAAGTTCACATGTGGATTCATCAAGATAAAAGAACTGATAAACGCCGATATAATGCACCTACAGCAAACGAAGTAGCGATTGTCTTCAAGACCCGTGATGGTGAACCACCATTCGAACGAGACATATGTGTTCATCCGAAAGATGGACACATGCATAACATTTCTATCCTCAGTCAACATGCTGATCCAATGACATACCCACTTTTATTCCCTTACGGGGATAGAGGATGGGTAAAGGACACTCCACTACAAGGTCATGGGAAACGTAAACACATAACTCACTTACAATACTATTCATATAGACTTGCAACTCGAGATGATTTTCATCCAATACTAAGCGCCGGAAAGCTCTTTCAGCAATATTCCGTAGATGCGTACGTAAAATTCGAAGGAAATAGACTGCAGTACCATAGACAAAATCAGACACAATTACGAAGTGACCTATACTCAGGCCTAATGGACCACCTTAACAACCTCACAGCGAATGAGGGCGTAAAGCCTGGTACTATATGCATACTGCCATCGACTTTTCAAGGAAGCCCCAGAGCTCGACAACAAAATTTCCAGGATGCCATGGCTATTGTGCGGAAGTTTGGGAAACCAGATATCTTCCTGACGTTCACGTGCAATTCTCGATGGACAGAGATACAGCGTAATCTCAAGAATGGCGAACAGGCACATGATCAGCCAGACCTAGTAGCCAGAGTATTTTAGCTAAAATTGAAAGAGTTAATGCGAGACTTATTGGTAAACAAAATACTTGGATGTGCAGTAGCCCATGTATATGTCATTGAATTTCAGAAACGTGGTTTACCACATTGTCATTTACTCCTCATCCTTGCTAATGACAAGCCAAAAACCGCTGATGTCATAGATAACATCGTTTGTGCTGAAATACCTGACCCACATTCCAATCCCAGGTTATACCAAATAGTAAAAAACAACATGGTCCATGGCCCATGTGGGATAGACTTCAATATGGAATGTCCATGCATGAATGAGAAGCATGAATGCACTAAAGGATACCCAAAGGATTTCTCAGTTGCAACTCGCGACAATGTCAGTGGATATCCAATTTACCGACGACATCAAGATGGCACAAATATGAATGTTGGTAATTACCAAATAGACAGCCGATCGATTGTTCCGTACAATAAGTACTTATTGTTGAAATACAATGCACATATTAATGTTGAAATATGCTCCACTATAAAGAGTGTAAAGTACCTCTTCAAATATGTGTATAAAGGCCACGATCGTGCTACATTAACATTTAAGAACACAACAAGTGATTATTGTTGGGACGAACCATCGATGTTCATTGACAGCAGGTATATTAGTGCTCCAGAAGCGATATGGCGAATCAGAGAACACAAAATGCACGACCAATCGCATTCAATCATTCGTCTCGCAGTTCACCTACCTAATCAGCAACGTGTGGTATTCGAAGAAGGAAAGGAAATGGACGCATGTGCTAGAGCAAGTGCCAGAAATAGAACACTAACAGCGTGGTTTCAGTTAAACAAAACTATTCCTGCTGCACGTGATTACCTTTACCAAGACATACCAAGTCATTATGTATTTAACTCCAAATCGACAACGTGGACTCCAAGACAAAAAGGACATGCAACTATCATCAGCCGAATGTACGCTGTCAGCCCTTCCGATACGGAGGGGCAGAATCATTTGACGCCATTAGATCTGTTAACTGTGTTCTCTGTAGCACCTTCAAAGAAGCAGCGCAAAAGCGAGACCTTCTTCGAGATGACATGGAGTCGCAACGATGTTTGCAAGAGGCGACTCTTTTGCAAATGCCACACCAATTGAGACAATTATTTGCCATCATTTGTGCATTATGCAACCCGACGGACCCACCAAAACTGTGGGTTTTGCACAAGGAAGCAATGATTGAAGATTTCATGCGAAGTTATGACCAGGAAGACAGCGAAAATAGAGCAATTAATCAAATTGAACAAGTGCTACGATTACACAATAAAAGTTGCGTAGACATGGGACTTCCACAACCCTCAGCAGTTCAACAGCAAGTTACATTCAATCTAGAAGAAGAAATGCGTATACAGTACAGGCCAAAAGTTTGGACACACCTCCTCATTCAATGTGTTTTCTTTATTTTCATGACTGAAGGCATCAAAACTATGAATGAACACATGTGGAGTTATGTACTTAACAAAAAAAGGTGAAATAACTGAAAACATGTTTTATATTCTAGTTTCTTTAAAATACCCACCCTTTGCTCTGATTACTGCTTTGCACACTCTTGGCATTCTCTCGATGAGCTCCAACAGGTAGTCACCTGAAATGGTTTTCACTTCACAGGTGTGCCTTATCAGGGTTATTTAGTGGAATTTCTTGCTTTATCAATGGCGTTGGGACCAGCAGTTGTGTTGTGCAGAAGTCAGGTTAGTTGGACGATCATTTATTTTTCAACAGGACAATGACCCCAAACACACCTCCAGGCTGTGTAAGGGCTATTTGAACAAGAAGGAGAGTGATGGAGCGCCGTAAATGTTCATGAAAATAAAGAAAACACATTGAATGAGGAGGTGTGTCCAAACTTTTGGCCTGTACTGTAGGTAATGACCTGTACAACCAGTTAAATGAACAACAACACGATGCCTTTTATCACATTAAGTTCGCAGTTGACAATGTAGAAGCCACTCAGCGATGTTTCTTCTTAGATGGACCTGGAGGAAGCGGAAAATCCTTTACATATAACGCCCTAATTCACACGTTCCGCGCCGAAGGTGTCAAATACAAATCTGTCGCATTGACTGGAATAGCAGCTGAACTATTACCTGATGGTAGAACTGTTTACTCCACATTTGGAGCTCCATTGAAGCTCACGGAAGATTCCACGTCAAGTGTTACAGCCGCTTCTTATAAAGGAAAAGAGCTGATAGATACCCAAGTCATAATATGGGACGAATGCACCATGGCTTCTACGCATCTCCTCCATTTAGTTGATAGGTTGTTGCGAGACCTAATGAACAACACAGACTTTCCCTTTGGTGGCAAAGTCATGGTATTAGATGGCCACTTCTGCCAAACACTACCCGTTGTCAAACGAGGTGACAGGACTTCCATCGTAAGTGTGTGTCTGAAAACAAGCCCACTATGGAAGCATTTCAAAACATTGCGGCTACACACAAACATGCGTGCAGATGTTTCTCAGGAAGAATTCGCAAATTGGATACTCCAGCTTGGCCATGGGTCCTTACTAAATACAGACGATCTTGGTGATGACGTCGTTCACATCCCTGCTGAATGTATTGTTGACGGAGATCTCATCGATGCAGTCTTTGGTACAAGCATTCAGCTTCACCAAGTCGAAGCTATAAGCCAAAGAGCAATACTTGCGCCTAAAAATAAGGACACTATGATTTTGAATGATCTTATTATTCAGAGATTAGAAGGTGTACAGAAAACCTATCTCAGTGTTGATGAGATTAAGGTTACACATGATGGGGATGACATAAACTATCCTGTAGAATTCCTACACTCATTATGTCCATCAGGTTTACCACCACATTCACTAAGTCTGAAGGTAGGTGCACCAGTGATGCTACTACGAAACCTTGATACGAAACAAGGCCTATGCAATGGCACTAGACTCATTATAAACAAAATGCATAACCACTTACTTAAAGCAAACATAATCACTGGTAAACACTCTGGTAAACACGTCTTCATCCCCAGGATAGGTCTCGATACTATGGATGACTCTGACCTGCCTTTTGACATGCACAGAAGGCAATTCCCACTCCGATTGGCATATGCTATTACAATAAATAAAGCGCAGGGTCAAACACTAGATCTTGTATGTATATTCCTACCGGAGCTTGTCTTCACACATGGCCAGCTCTATGTCGCCTTCTCCAGAGGAAAAGGTTTTCCAATAGTGAAAGTAAAAATATTGCCTTCCAAAAGTCAAGGGAAATTACTACAAGATACTAATAAATACTTCACACAGAACATTGTTTACCAAGAAGTACTCGACTCTGTCCACTTGAATGCCACGGGATTTTGTGACTCCACAGACATTACTATGTGCAATGAAGGTGATGGACGCGATGACACAGTGCTGCATGTCACTGACGAAGTTAATGAAGACCACTCAAATGACCTACATCGCTTTGCTCTTCAGAATGAACTACCACTACATGCCCCCTCAACAAGCACAGGACGTCCTCAACGGTATCATCCTCCTCTTCCTTAAAACCTTTTACACAACGTATACGATTCTCATTAGTCTGCGTCCCACGCTTCGTGAATCATGGGTTTTGTTTTGAAATTTTGTTTCCCATGTAAAAATCAAATGTGGTGCGATGAAGGACCCAGTTCACGACTGGCAGCCGCGTTTAAACAGGGAGTCCTTCAACTGTGGTCATCCAACACGCAGCGTAGCGCGCGCCAAGATGCTAGTCTATAATAATAAAAGGCAAAGCCCTCACTCACTCACTCACTCATCACTAATTCTCCAACTTCCCGTGTAGGTAGAAGGCTGAAATTTGGCAGGCTCATTCCTTACAGCTTACTTACAAAAGTTAAGCAGGTTTCGTTTCGAAATTCTACGTGTAACGGTAATAACGGTCGACAACGTCCGCCATTTTGAACTTTCTTATTTATGGCCCCATCTTCACGAAATTTGGTAGGCGGCTTCCCTGTGCTAAACGAAACCGATGCACATACTTATTTTGGTGGTATGACGCCACTGTCGGCCGCCATATTGAACTTTCCAACGTCGCTAATTCTCCAACTTCCCGTGTAGGTAGAAGGCTGACCCAATCTTCACGAAATTTGGTAGGCGGCTTCCCTGCGCTAACTGAAACCGATGTACGTACTTATTTCGGTGGTATGACGCCACTGTTGGCTGCCATATTGAACTTTCCAACGTCACTAATTCTCCAACTTCCCTTGTAGGTAGAAGGCTGAAATTTGGCAGGCTCATTCCTTACAGCTTACTTACAAAAGTTAAGCAGGTTTCATTTTGAAATTCTACGCATAATGGTCATAACGGTTGACAACGTCCGCCATGTTGAACTTTCTTATTTATGGCCCTATTTTCACGAAATTTGGTAGGCGGCTTCCCTGCGCTAAACGAAACCAATGTACGTACTGTCAGGGATGCCAGGGGCCATGACCTGGCCGGGACACCATGAGGGACCGGATGTGGGTCTGCGCCCACCCTGGATCACGTGGGGGTCGCCTTCCTGGTTGCTTTGGGGGCCACGGGTACAGGGCATGGAAGCTCCACCCTGTAGGGGCCCGTGGTCACCGCCAGGAGGCACCCCAATGCCTTGGGGACCTGTTACCCCAGCACTTCCGCCACACCAGGAAGTGCTGGGGGGAAGATTTAGGATGGCACCCGGAGAGCTACCGGGAGGACAGCCGGCACTTCCGCCACGCTGGGGCGTGGCCAAGGGAGGAATGCCGAAAACACCTGGGGCTCGTCCGGGGACTGCATAAAAGGGGCCGTCTCCATTCATTCAGGGCTAGAGTCGGGTGGAAGGAGGACGAGGCAAGAGAGGAGAGTGGAGGCGGCCCGAAGAAAGGCATTGTGGCCAGGACTGTGACTTTGGGGTTTTGTGCACTGAACTAGGTCTGTGTGACCAATTTAATATTTGTAAATATTGTAAATAAACATGTTTGTGGGTGACATG
Organism: Polypterus bichir lapradei; assembly: GCA_026402145.1. NCBI lineage: Eukaryota > Metazoa > Chordata > Cladistia > Polypteriformes > Polypteridae > Polypterus > Polypterus bichir. The sequence goes on along the minus strand of JANRMT010062842.1, from coordinate 918,043 downwards.
AACGTGTCTGCCTGTCTGTGTCCGGGTCAACTTCCACAATGGCGCCCAACGTGGGGCAATCCGTCTGGTTCAAGACAGGGACTCCCAAATTATAAATATTTTGTGGACGGCCCGGCGCAGCAGATTCGCCCACACACGTGCCGCGGGTGCTGCGTGCACACAGCCCCGCGGGGTAAAGGAACCCCACGGACCGCCAGGGGTCCGCAGGAAGGCCATATTTCCCTGATGCGGGCGGGCGGCGTGCCTACCAGGAGTGCAGCGGGCTCCGAAGGGGTCCTCGGTTTGACGAGTCCGGGGAGGTGAGTTCCCTGCCTAGTGGCAGCCAGCCCGTGGGGGCCGGGCGTGTATTTTCTTTTACAGGCAGGGACTTCCCGGACCCACGTCAGTGGCAGGCGCATACTGGTCTGCGGGGCTTCGGCAGCACGACGGCAGCCGCGGGGGCTGCGGAGGAGGAGACGCTGCAGCTCGAGAGGCGCTGGCAACAGCAAGGCTTCCGGCAAGCACGTCGTCACCGCAGAAGGGGAGGCAAGATGGCCGTGGACCAGAAGTCCCTCCCCCTGATAGGCACGCGATTGGACGGTGTGTCTTGTGTGCCCGCCGATGACTGCAGAGAGGCGGGACCAAGGAATGTCCATCACGGGCAGGGGGGAGACCCGATTGGGCCGGAGGAGAAGGCCCACAGGAAGAGGCCGGCTTCGGAGGCTGACAGACAGGTAGGCTCTGCGTCAGTTAACTTCCTGTCTTTGCCGGCTGCTCTGTCGGAGCTGGAGGCGTGCCTTCAGCCCGCGGAGCAGCGTGTATTACAGGTGCTACGTGCCCTCTGGGCAGAGATGCGGGTACTGGAGAGGAAGGCAGTCGCGTCCATAGAGGACCTGCGGATGGCGATCCGACGGCGCAGCGCTGGATTCTCCAGCCGGAGAGACACGGCGGGGAAGGTAGGTTTCGCCGTCCCTGTACAGCATGAGGGAGGGTTTGCTGAACATGGCTGTGATATTAAGGATCAGCTTCAAGTAAGCAGCCCTCCGACAGGAGGTGCGGCACAACGGGCTGCGTGTGCGGCGAGGGGGGAGTCCGTGATGACGCTGCCTGGACACGGGCTGCTGGGTGCCCCGGGCCCTAGCGCCCTCCGCCCCGAGTCGGCCGCGGTCTCGCGCCGCACTGTAGGGACGCAGACGGGAAAGAGGCTCTTTCTTTGCAGTAAGGAGTCTCAAACCGTCGGGGCGTCCCAGAGTGACAGGAGGAATGGCAGGCTGGGTGCCGGTTCCTCCGATAGGTTGGGACACGGTGCTGGGTGCACGCGTCCGGGTGCTGGCCGCCCTCTGCGGGGGCAGAGGGAATCCCTGAGGCCGGCGGAGAGAGCGCAGGCGGTGCCGGCGATTCCATCGTTAAGAGGGACATGGAAGCCGCGGAAAGGGTGCCGAACAGGCAAGTGCCGGGGTGCCGATTGGAGGGGGGAACGCTGCCCGTGTGTGGCACAGGAAGGGTGCCTTGGCAGCGGTTCTGCCCCTGTGTTGTTCTCTTTTGTAGGGACGGACCCCGGGCGAGCAGTAGGACCCCCTTCGTTGGGGACCTGCCCTCTGATGTCGGACCGTCTGCGGAAGGATCTCTCTGCTGGTGCGCGGGTGCCGCCACGGCTGGAGGAGGCTGCTAGGGAGCGAGTGACTCCGACCAAAGGGGCGCGGAGGCCTCGGAGGGGGTGCCGAATGAGGAGGCCCCGGGGTGCCGGTAAGAGGGGGGAGCGCAACCTGTGCGAGGCGCAGGGGAGCACCAAGTGGTGGTGCTCAGGCCGTGTCTTCGCCCCTGTCCCTGCTTGGAGAGCGGGTCCGGACCCCGGCTATCCTGGAGTAGGACCCGCTTCGGGGCTGCGCTGCCCTCGTGGGACGGGTCGCTCTTTCCCCCGAGTGGTCTTCGCTGGCTGTGGGGCAGTGTCAGGGATGCCAGGGGCCATGACCCGGCCAGGACGCCATGAGGGACCGGATGTGGGTCTGCGCCCACCCTGGATCACATGGGGGTCGCCTTCCTGGTTGCCTTGGGGACCTGTTACCCCAGCACTTCCGCCACACCAGGAAGTGCTGGGGGGAAGATTTAGGATGGCACCCGGAGAGCTGCCGGGAGGACAGCTGGCACTTCCGCCACGCTGTGGCGTGGCCAAGGGAGGAATGCCGAGAACACCTGGGGCTCATCCGGGGACTGCATAAAAGGGGCCGTCTCCATTCATTCAGGGCTAGAGTCGGGTGGAAGGAGGACGAGGCAAGAAAGGAGAATGGAGGCGGCCCGAAGAAAGGCATTGTGGCCAGGACTGTGACTTTGGGGTTTTGTGCACTGAACTAGGTCTGTGTGAACAATTTAATATTTGTAAATATTGTAAATAAATGTGTTTGTGAGTGACATGAACGTGTCTGCCTGTCTGTGTCCGGGTCAACTTCCACAGTACTTATTTTGGTGGTATGACGCCACTGTCAGCCGCCATATTGAACTTTTCAATGGTCTTTGTTACTTATGGGCCCATCTTCAAGAAATTTGGTACGCGGGTTCCCATCGCTAACTGAGCCCTACTTATGTACATATATACGTCCATAGCCTGCAGCTCGGTCACCGTGTGAGGCGGCATTGGGTCCCCCATCCCAATGCCTCCCACGTTGTTGGCTGCCTGCCTATATAGGGCCGTCCGTCGCTCCGGTCTCTAAATTCCCTTCCTTGCTTCGCCACGGGATTCACGTCTCCCTGCTTAAAACTACAGCCTTTTTATTTAATCCACGGCTTCTCCGCTGTTTTATTGTTCGTTTATTACGATTATAGCTATTGCGTAGGTATTTTAGACTTACTTTACATTGTTCAGGTACCCATTTCCTTTATCGTTCCAACCATAACCCTATTAACATGTCTGTCGAGGTGATCACCATTGATCAAAGAACTGTCACTTACCAAGTGGTTTCCATGCCCGGAGATGGCACCTACCTTTTCCATTCTCTTTGTTACATATTGCACGGCCATATCAGGCTCACTCTTGATATCCGGAGGAACATTGTGTCTTATGTATTGAATGACTGGGACAGGTTCAAGGTGTGGACTGATGTACAGGAGATAATTATAATACACACAAGCACTATAAGAGTGAAATGCTTAAGCCCTTCACCTATGGTTCTGCATGTGAGTTGATGGCTGCCGCTGAATTGTTCGGTTGTCGCTTTCAAGTGTACCGAAATGGCCAAATATTTTATACCTTTCGACAACCGCCAATGTCTCTTAAACATCTTAGATTTACAGGTGACGATTTCAGTAATGGACACTTTGATGTTTATGAATGTTTAAACTCTCAAACGCTGGATGTGAAATTATCGATGAAACCGGTTGTATGCTTACAACGCTTGACAGATGCCGAATGTCAATTCAACACAAGTCCTGCAAATACAGTCGTAATTGAAACAAACCATGAAACTCAAACCGATTGTGACAGCAGCAATCCAAGCTGTGAGATTTGAAACAAGATTACTTTTAACATGGCCAACTGTACGTTGCATGCTCAAGAGTAAGCTCAGCACACAGCTTGGTCATATTACAACCGGAGGGCCGAAATGACAATGTGGTATACAAAGAGATCCTTAACAAATAATTATTGGTGTATTTTCCCTCAGTTTAAAAAGGTTTAATTTTCTTCTTAATAAAAATTTTAAGGCATTACTTCGCTGTTGCGAAGCATGGGTATTTTGCTAGTAAGAACATATTAGATCTTGAATATTAAAATACACTGTACATTGGTAGATACTGTACACTGGAAGATACTGTATGTTTAAATAAGTATTATTACCTTGTCATTATTCATTTACAAAGCCTTTCAACTACATATTGTATTATAAAATGTAAATAATACCAACCTATCTGCAATGTGTTGTTTAGCAGCCTTCGCAATGATTGATAATATCCAAATATCCCTAAAGATTTTTTTTATTCATTTCTACCCCTATGGATTTTTTTTATCACACAGAGGAAGCAGAAAAGGTCCTCTAAACTAAAGCAATGCTTGATAACTGTAATTTTTTCATCCCCAGGGATATTCAAGTGAGCAGATTAAATGGTTTGGAAGTATTTAGATTAAGTGGAAAAGAGTTAAATTCTCTAAAACTTACAAAGTAAGGATATCTACCCAACATGTGTATTTTTATATATAAAAAAGCAAACCTTCAAATATGATTAACCAAGACATATGTCAGGAAACGGTGTCTATTGAAAAAAAATTACCTCAAGACATGTCACGTTACATCTCTTTCAATTCTTTTCTCAACTGTACTGTATATTATTTTGCTTTAATATATTGCTTTCTTAGTCATTTAGCAGTAGTTTGAAATTCATGCTTTCATTTTAAAAAGTATGTTACCATAAAGGCCAGCGACATGGGTTTAGATTAGTTCATTATCTTCTGCACTGTTCTATCTATCTATAGATGCACGGTAGGACTGTTTTGCACCCTTCTCTCTTTTTCCACATAAAAATGACTAAATTTGTTTTTCAGAGCAGGAGTTGCGTTGTTTGCATTTATGTTAATCTGCTCTTCGACTTAATGACCATTTTTTTCCAGAATTTTTTCTTTTTTCTTTGACATTTTGTAGTGCTGAAGGTACAAAAGTTCCCTACCTGTTGTCTTGGTCATAAAACATGAAAAAAAGTAAAAAATTACAGTTATCTGGGGGAAGACATACGATTATTAATTGATACATAATTATCTATGAAGTCAACAACCTTTAAAATTGCCGATTGTGTTGCTCCAAAAAATACCCTGCATGGTCTTAGCCTTCTGATCGACCTGTCACCCAAAGTGCACTTGCTTAGGAGGTGTTTAAATTACATATTAAAATCTTGTGATCCACCTTACCGATTGCTTTGATTTTTTCACAGAATATCAATGTAGAATGTAGAATATCAAAATGTTTCAGTCTTCCAAACGCCATTGAATTTCGTTTTATATTTTTTAAGTTATTAATATTTTTGTTTTCTAATGGGGTTTCCTATGTACACAACTTGAGCGTTTGAAAACTGCTTTATAACGATTTTTATTCTTTTAATAACAAACAAGTGTGCTTAAATCTATTTTGATTTGACACATATATTCCCTAAAACATTTTTATCCGCGGGTTTTTTGTGTTTTATAAGAAATAAATACAGGGATCTTTGTAACTTGAAAATGCATTGTTAACTGACACTTCCGGTAAGGTTCTGCAGAGGATAGTGCTTCGGAAGACGACTTCAGGGCTGCTATTTATCGTTGGAGCGCCCCCTAGATGGAAGTCAATCGGGAAACATTATTTAATAAAGTTTTCTTCATCGTAAAACCTTACCAATTTTCCATTTAATCAAACGTATAGTTATCACTTTAAGTATGTCTGTGTTTAATTTTCCAAACATACAGTACATATCTGTATTATGTTAAGTGCTTTGTAACACAATTTGTAATCGCTCTGAAAGGCGCTATACAGTGTATACAGCTTTTATAAACTGAATGTGGATTTATACTGCAGAAATTATTGGGCAAAAACATGTACTGTATATTATAATTTCAAGTGTTAGTAATGTAAAGATCTTTTTTTAAATTCTTTTTTTTCTCCAGAAGTGTGTTTAATCTTTTATTACTTTTAAGAATACTATGATGTATTTATTTATTTATTTATTAGTAACTTACTGATGCTCTCAGACAACTGACATAACACATAATTTGCTCTCAGATCCACTTAATCCAATTCAGGGTAAGACAGCCAAATCCTGGACAAGTGCCTTGAGCATGGGAAAGGTGCTATATAAATAAAATGTATTATTATTATTATTATTATTATTAAGGTGGCAGTCTAACGCGTGACCCACTCATTCACATACTGGGGACAATTATGAATCATAAATCAACTTAACCTGCCTGTATTTTTGTAACAGGAGGACAAATTCTCCACACAGGGAGAACATGCAGAGTTCACATGTACAACAGTTAGGTGTGGTAATAAAACTCAGATTACTGGATCTGTAAAGCAGTGAGACCACCTAGCAAGCACCATGCTGCCCAACTGATCAACAAAAGAAATCCATTTATTCATCCATGTATTCACTTTAAAAGGCCTCTTAGTACAGTTCAGGAGCAAAGGTGCAGGAGCCAACTCTGGCAGCATGGCAAGCAGGGCAGCAACCAATCCCAAATGCGATGCCTGTCAATACCAGGATGTGTTCTCACACACACACACAAACATTGGACAAGATCAGAGTTTCTGATTAATATAATCTACACAGCTGTGTCACATGATAACATGTTGTTTTGTGACTCGCTTAATCCAGACCAGGGTCTCGTATAAAGCTGGAGCCTATCTCAGCTAGCATAGGGCACAAGGCAGGAACAAGCCCTGGGCAGCATGCCAGTCTATCGCTGGGCAAACACACACACACACCCAAACTCACACAAGGCCCAGTTTAGCATCACCAGTTCACCTAACTTGCATGTCTTTGCACAGTGGGAGGAAACTGGCGCACCTGGAGGACACCCACACAGACAAGGGGAGAGCATGCAAATGGCAAACCTGGTCACCTTACTGCGAGGCAGCAGTGCTACAACTGTGCCAACATGCCACCCTGTGTCACATGATGTGAAAGCAAAATTCCATAATGTTGTGAAAAATATACAAAGATATGGAGACAATGACAACTGTATTTCTTTTGCACACCTAATACTGTAGTACTAGGGTGTTGTACCATGTTAGCAATTACGAATGGGCTGGCAACTTTTATTGGCTAACTGAACAGATTTCAATATGCAAGGGCAACTCAGGACCCTTTTTCAGGAAGATATTATCAATGCAGATATTATCAATGCATATCACACAATCATATTTAATATCATCAATACATATCACACATGCAAATCTTGCCTGAAGAAGGGGCCTGTGTTGCTTCGAAAGCCTGCAAATTGTAATCTGCTCAGCCAATAAATGGGGTCATTTTGCTTGACTTCTCACTACACACCTAATACTGCAAGTTAAAATAAAGCCATTTATTACTGTACAGTTTATTCTCCACATTAACATTCTAAGAATTAAAATTATCTGATTATAATCACCATACTGTCTCTACTAAAGCCATTTGTTTCATGTTTATAAAAGTTTAGAAATTCTCTCTATGATGACTGCCATATTAGAAGGCCTCAATATCAGGTCTTTGTGTTTGCTATTATTTTATTAAATGTAAAAGGTCTTGCTAAGATGCAACTGTCATTCTATACAAAAAACAACATTATTTAAGTAACATTATATGTTGTTTATATAGTAAAATTATTTTAATTGCCAAAAATTAAATATAACATTAATGTAAATCATTATTTCCCTATCATTTCTGTTTATAGAGTGTGTTTACTGTGCAGCCTTGACTTGATTGTGTCGCACATGCAGATCTGCTTGTTGTATTTCAGAAGGTTTATTGTATTTAAATTCTCTAACATGAACAGTAGTGAAATAAGAATGCATAGTAACGTAAATTCTAACCCACGGTTAAAGTGCAAAACTCAAATAAGCAACACATTAAAATGCTTACCTGAATGCTATCAATAATGAGAATAAAATAAATAAAATGTAATAATATGTAGCTAAGCATAATTATGATATTACAGCAATAGCAGAAACCTGATGGGGTGAGCAGGACATGGAGGGGCAGACGTTTAACAGGAAGGACAAACAGGACTGAAAAGGGGGGCCGGGGGGGAGTGTTGCTCATTTTGTCAAACAGAATTTAAACTCAAGGCCTTTTCATTTGGACGATGAGCCCACCTTAGCGAGGTCATCTGGATTTGTCTGGAAAGCATTCAGGGATGAGGCCTTATTTTAGGAGTGTGTTATAGACCCTCAATGCACTCACCAATTTAATGTACTAATATTAACTAACTAATGTAACCAGTGACAGTTTAATAAGCCATCAGTGAGGGGGAGCTTGTCTGCAGTTTGTAATAATCAGACAGAATTGAGGGTGTGCATGTGATTGGACCACTGGGGTCAGGTGACCAGCATATCATTCAATTATCAGTGGTTTCGAAAAGCGAAGAGAAACAGATGTGGCAGAGCATGAAAGGAATAAACTGGAGTAAGCGTTTAGGTGTGAAGACAGAGAGCAAAGAGCAGTGGAGCCGCTTTAAAAACATTTACACAGGACACAGGACATCTTTGTGTTCAATCATTTCATGTGTAAATCACATCAAAAGACACGTCTCAATTTAAAATCAAGAAAAATTCAGCATTTTATCTAATGCATTGTGAATCATTATTAGTGTATATGTTTATCGAATACTTAAATTATTTTTGTCCTGCTTATTCCCTCCCACTCAGCATCAAAAGCACCAGAACCTGTCCATTCAGCAGTCACAGACATGACAGCCAGATGACACCTGCCGTCAGATGTGCTGTTCCAGTTTGAAAGGACACTTAAAATGACCGGCATGTCACAGCAATGTGGTACAAAAAATCAAACAGACATATAGGGGACATGAAAATGTAACAGAGACAGAACCTGCAAATCAAATAACTGCAAACTTTCAGGAATAAATGGTCAAAGTGGACCACTAACAGCCCATCGGAATTCTGAACCACAACAGTAGTGTTTGGCCAGTGGTCCGTGATATTCTTCTAGCGTTTCTGTCTTCTCATTATTGATTTTTCTAAAAGAAACTACATTGACTGGGAAGGTCGTTGCCTGCTGGGTTTCTATTTAGTACAGTAACATGTAAAAATGCTCAGTTAGTAGTGAGACCCTCATCATGCCCACTTCCACTTCCGCAGGGGGCTTGCTTCTTGCAGTCCAATGTCAGCTGGGCAACCCTGTGCAGTTCTGTTTAATCTACTGTCACTATGCCTTATAATACAACAAAAAAGATAACAATTTTTGATCTACTTCTGAATAAACATGCAGCTACAATACAGGACTGAGTACAACTACATAACAGACCTAAATGACTAATGTGAGCAAAAAAAAAAAAAAAAAAAAAAAAAATATATATATATATATATATATATATATATACACAAACTTTAAATGAACAAACATCAAATAGCGTACTGTACGGGCATACAGAATACATCAACTAAGGTTGCAAAAGTTCTCCACTAAAATTGCAAATGTGCCCTACAGGTTACAAATGTGCCTTTTTTTTAGGTTACAAAGAGGCCCTAATATTTATCTAATTCCCTAAGAAAAATTTTGGAGTCTCAAAGTGATCCATTTCCCCTTATTACCTGAAATATTCCTCAATGAAAAATTTATTTGAGAAAGAAGCAGTTTTCTGTTTTGCCTAGTATGAGCAAGGTGGAAGACAATCCATTTAGGAAGAGATTGACTCACTAGAAGAAACTGATCACTAAACTCACCAAACATAATCTTGCAGGCCCATCTGAGTTACATGGTGTGGCATGCTGCTGGGGGTGGTACCCAGCCGGGACACCCAGGAAGACCGGAGGAGGGCTTGCGCCTCCTCCAGACCATGAGGGGGTGACAGCCCTGGTGCCTATGGGGACCACGGGTACAGAGCTTTGATTGAGCTTTCAACCCTGTAGGGACTCGTGGTCACCGCCAGGCGGTGTCCCAATGCCTTTGGAGCCCTGGACCTCAGCACTTCCGCCACACTGGAGGAGCGGGGACACCCAGAGTGCTTCCAGTTGCAAAGCTGGCACTTCCGCCACACTGGGGAGTGCCGGTGGAAGATTGCCGGGAGGCACCTGGAGCACATCTGGGGGACTATAAAAGGGGCCACCTCCCTCCATTTGATGGCTGGAGTCGGGTGGAAGAGGACAGAGCTTGGAGGAGAGGAGTGGAGGTGGACCTGTGAAGAGAGGAAAGGCATTGTGTTGAGGGCCTGGACTGAGGGTGATTGGTGCTGCGGCACTGGGTTCTGTGTCTCACATACTTGTAAACAGTGTAAATAAACATGTTGTGGTGCAATCAACGATGACTACCTGTCTGTGTCTGGGCTGTTCACCACAATGGCATCCCAGATGGGACTCTCTGCCTGTTACAAGACGGGGACCCATCGTTAAAAATAATTTTGTGGGCAGTCCGGTACAGCAAGTAAGCCCACACATGCACTGCAGGAGCGGCACACGCACAACCACGCGGGAGCAATTCACCCAAGGGACTGCCACTGGTCCGCAGAAGGGACGTACCCCCCTAGTGCGGAAGGAGGACAACGGCCGTTGCTGGAGTGCAGCGGGCTCCTATGAGCGTGCCGTGGCTGAGGACGGCTGGGATGGCATCGCGTCTAGGAAGGCCACACCAAGGCAGGAGCCTTGGACAGATGGGACCTGGGAGGTAAGTGCCCTGCCCAGTGATGGTCGGCTCTCTGGGGTCGGTCTTACCTTCTCTATTGCAGGCAGGGACTGCCTGGATCCGCGTCGGTGGCAGACGCATGCCGGTCTGCAGGGCTTTCTCGGCGCTGCAGCGGTGGCAATAGGAGAGGCTGCGAAGGAGGAGTCAATGCAGCTCGAGGAATCGCGGCAGCTGTGAGGCTGCTCAGAGGCACGCCACCGCACAGGGAGGGGGAGACACAAGATGGCCGCGGACGGGAAGTCCCTCCCCGAGACAGGCACGGGATTGGACGGTGTGTCTTGCGTGCCCGCCGATGATTGAATGGAGGAGGGACAAAGGAATGTCTGTCTTGTGACGGGGAAGGACCTGACTGGGCCAGAGGAGAGGTCCCACAGGAAGCAGTCGGCGGACATGACTGACAGTGAGGTGAGTCAATCGCTGACTGGCTTTCTGTGCTTGTCAGCGACTCTGTGTGAGCTGGAGGAGTGCCTTCAGTCTGCAGAGTCGCTTCTGCAGATGCTGCATGCCCTCCGTGCGGAGTTGCAGAAGCTGGAGGGGAAGGCGGACGCATCACTACAGACACTGCGTACATCTGCAGAATGGCTTAATGCTGGATCCTTTGGCCGGAGTGGTACGGCGGGGACGGTGAGTAGAGCCGACCCCGTAAAGCATAAGAATGAGCCCACCGAAAAGGCCCGTGATGTAAATGATCGGAACCAAGTAGGGGGCTCTTCAACAGTGGACGCGGCAGCGAGCGCCGTGCACGCGGCGAGGGGAGACACAGTGAGAGGGCAGGCAGGACGCGGGCTGATGTGTGCCCCAGGTCCTAGCGCCCCACGCCCCGAGCCAGCGTCAGCCTCGCGTCGTTCCACCAGGACGCAGACGGGACGGGGTCTCTTTCTATGCCATAAGGAGACTCAGACCGTCATGGCGTCCCAGGGGAAAAGGAGGAATCGAAGGAAGAGAGCCGGTTCCTCCGATAGGAAGGGACGTGATGCTGGGTGCTCACGTCCAGAGAAAGGCCCCATTCCAAAGGTTGCCATTCCAAAGGCACAGAGAATGAAACAATTCAGAACTTCAAGGTAGTTTTCTTGAAGTGTACAGCTTCTTTTACAATTCTTGTATAGAATTTGAAAATATTCAGTTCACGTATTTCAATGCCACCAGCCCAGAATGCCAGAAAAAACTGTGAACACATGGACACACTATCATTTATCTCACTGTACTGTATTAAGTACTCCACATGGAGCATATTACTCACATGGCACTCTCTGAAACAGAACCTCAGAGTACATTTGATATCTAAAAAAGATGAAGGCACATACAGGAATATGTGGATCTAAGGGAAATGATTTTGTGGGGACAACAATGTATCAGTGTGAAAGGATGCACAAGTGGATATTCCTGATCCCACTGCATGCAATAGCAGGCCACAAAAATTTGACAGCTTCCTGGTCACCACTACATTAGACCACCGAAAAATAAGTGAAATTACTCAATAGGTAGTGGAATAAGTCAGTGATGTTCAAAAAGCACTTCTGTTTCCCTGTGCTGGATACCCTTATCTCCAAACTGGATTCATGTGAGAAGGCGCTTTACAAGAGTAGTTGATAGGATAGTAGCTAGTTGTAACAAATATTTAATTGGACCTCAGTTAAAAAAATGTAACCACTGCTTGTTAAAACGGGACTAGATCTTGTTAAGTCTTCTGTCATGGTAACACTCATTACAATCCAATATTTTCAGAATATGGTTGTATTATCGTGGTATTTCCCTCTACTTGCCCTTTACCTGTTTCCTCAAGGGTAAGTGTTCTCGTCAAGTTCGTTATCGGGTTGGTCTACTGTTGCACTTTAAGATGAACACACACACATAGATAAACACACACACAGACCCTAACCACAACAGTGCCCCATGAATGACACACACACACGCTGATTAACCCTTAGCACTTTAAACCACACAAGTGCTATAGGAATAACAGCCTGTCATTCAGCACTTACTTATTTTCGGCACGAACAACAATACGATGTTTTAGTGATATCTCAGACCTAAATATTACTTTTGGTCTACAAGAATACATTTAAACATACAAAGACTCAGCACTCTTGACTATAGGCCATTCATCAGCCAAGAATACCTTCTTTATCGTATTTGTCCCTTCTATTGAGTATAGCGCTCTCACTCTCAGCCTTATAAACCTCGCAGCACAGAAATAATGGCAAAAATCCGGCTGTCACCAGGTGCTCAAAGAAATCTAACTTATTACTTCAATCACTCTAGACATTAAGACAAAGCATTGAAAGTTAAAAGCAGCATGGTATTTATTACAAGAATAATAATAATACCACAAGAACAAAGAATACTAGAAAATAGGTACTGATAGGAAAGTCTGAATATATATAGTCTTTAGAAAAAGCTTACGAAAAAGTTACAGATGACAAGGATGAATGTCCCAGGGAGGCGTTTGATTTAGCAATCGATGTTCATGATGTCTTACTGACGACCAGGGCCATCTTCGTCCATTCCTCTTCTTCTTCTCCTTCTTCTTCTCCCTTTTCTCCACTGGTCTCTCTCTTGCTTTTCAAACCAAGGCATATTTATTATGAAATGTCATGCCTTGGTTTCACAACACATGCACCTGATTGGCTGGCTGTCAAAATGATTGATGAATTCATTCACTGTCCGTTTTCCCACACAACAAAACCTTTGATGTACTTTGAGGTATCAGTAGTTCTTCCTGTCCTGGGCTGTAAACCAAACTATTGTTCCAGATGTCCATCCATAAAGTAATCAATAGCCTGAGGTATCAGCTCAGCATCCTTTCCCAGGCTATAAAGCAAATTAGCACTAAGCTATGAACAAAAGTAAGGTGTAAGGGAAGAAAACCTGCTTTAATTTGTCTTAGTTCATCTGTTGTCTTGTCTTGAACAAAATATAATGGAAACCAAAATGTACAGATTTTATACACCATAACAATGGTGAAGAAGGATACCTATACAAATTATGAACAGGGGGACTGAAAACACCCATAGGAGATGGGGTCGCTCCTCTGAAACCCCCTCTTAAACGGTGATTCAATGGGAAACAAATATAGTGTTTTACCTCCTCTTTGCTAGATTAGCTGCAGGCTTGCGAGATGCAGACCATGCGGTACTTCGAACATATAGGCTTCGAAAAGCCTATATAGCAGCTGTCATTTGGTCTCACTGCCTTGTCTTTCTTCTCCCCCAGACATTCTCTGCTCCTGTAGGGGCTTCCACTCCCAAGGTGTGCCCCTATGAAGAGGAAAATTTTCTGTTCTTTTAATTAAAAGATGGAGCTTTGCCCTCCAGGTACACACGAAGCTCAAATCACTCCTAAAAGAGACTTGTTTGTTTGAAGTGCTTAAATAAAGTTTCTGTCTCTAGAATCTCCTGTGTGTATCTGTGCAACTCTGTGACCCAAGCTTCACAAGATATGTGCATCCTATTAAATTGATTCTACTGGTTTTGACTCTGCTGGACAATAACTCTGTAATTCACTGTGTCACACAAGCATGAGTAGTAGGCATTCTTAGGGCTTGTGTACAGATTGCAATACCACTCCTGGTTGTGAGAGGGCACTGACATTCATATCATCTTCTCTTTAATCCCAGACCGGAGGCTTCAAGGCTTAATGGTAGATGAAGACTAGCCTACTCCCACTGGAAACTCCTCCCCTTCCAGGAAACAACCCATATAATGGCCACACCTACTGTATACAGTATCTAGTCAACAATCTTGTTATGGGCTTGTGTCTGGAAAGTCATTTCTCAATTTTCAGATTTACAATTGCAGTGCACATCTGTCTTATAATAAACGGATCACTGGCTGGTGTCCGAACTCTTCTTTAGTGTGTTGCCTTATTATTTTGCAATCTACTGTAACAGTGTTGTTGCTTTCTATCATTGACCGTGTGTGTGTGCAAATACTTGGGTGTAGGCATAAAACTGATTGAGTAATTTTATGTACAGTAATCCCTCCTCGATCGTGGGGGTTGCGTTCCAGACCCCCCCGCGATAGGTGAAAATCCACGAAGTAGAAACCATATGTTTGTATGGTTATTTTTATATATTTTAAGCCCTTATAAACTCTCCCACACTGTTTATAAATATTCCCGGCAGAGTTATACAGCATAATCCCTTTGTATTCTCTTAGATATTAGGTAAAATTCATTGAAATTATGTACATAAACACACTGTTTATATACAGTAAAACCTAAATATTATTTTAAAGATATTGAGTGTCTCCGATATCACATATGTTACAGCCATTACGATAGACAGGCCACCAGCAATAAATACGTACAATGCAAGAAAAATAGTATACAGTAAATGTGTGTACAGTGACACTAAACGTACGTACATGTACTAAGCACTGTAAGAAGAAAATTAATTATGGTTACTCACCAACAATGACACGATGACTTGTCCGATAACAATGAGTTTAATTTTACTGCACAACAAAGGAGAGCGTTACAGCCCTTGTAAAGGAGCCACTTCAGGCGATTGTGTAGCACTGCCGTTGTTCTTCTTCTGGCAGTCTTCAATCCAAATCCCTAAAGCAGATTCCATCCAGACTACTGCCTTATTACATCCACTTACAACTCGTTTTGCACCCTGGTTAAAAGGACACTGCGGCCGTAGATCTTATATTCCTTTCCTACTTTTTAAATAAAAAGAATCGTAGCCTTCAACAAATCCAAAACGTTTACCTTTTCGGCAATCGGTAACATCTTCTTCTTGCGCTTGGGCATGGCCCCTGAAGCAGTAGCAGATCGTTTTGGAGCCATAATGAAGGGCTTGACTATGCACAAAGATAAACACAAAAGAGCACAACTCTTTACACAGCGAAACACGTTGATGCTGAATGAGCGAGACGAGACTTCCTGGTTAACACTGCATTCAGCACACAGGAACTCAACTGCGTGCTCTGATTGGTTAGCTTCTCAGTCAGGAGAACTTAACTGCATGCTCTGATTGGTTAGCTTCTCAGCCATCCGCCAATAGCGTCCCTTGCATGAAATCAACTGGGCAAACCAACTGAGGAAGCATATACAGGAAGTAAAAAGACACATTGTCCGCAGAACCCGTGAAGCAGCGAAAAATCCGCGTTATATATTTAGTTATGCTTTCATATAAAATCCGCGATAGAGTGAAGCCACGAAAGTCGAAGCGCAATATAGCGAGGGATTACTGTATAACAGTTTTGCTTTGATTCTGAATATAATCTAAAGCTAATAAGAGTCACTGCCATGAACAATAAGACAGAGCCCCTAAGAAACTCATATATAATAAACAATAAATAATAGTAATTCTTTACATTTATATAGCACTTTTCTCACTACTCAAAGTGCTTTGCAAAGTCCATACATGATGGACCCAGCATGCGCACACCTGTGCTCTCCTTACTGGGAGGCAGCTGTGCTGCCACTGCACCTAGACAGGTCACAACCCAAAAATATTATGAGTAAAACAGTAAAAATAAACATAACCGAGTAACTGAGAAACAATAAAATTTAGAATCCTTATATATAGATTATTTGAGACTATGCTTTTTTAAATTACTACATTCTGCAGTGGTTCTTGTGCTATTCCTTCATAGCCACCCTTATTACATTTAACCAGTACTGAGTAAACAGTCTAGTCTGATAGCAGTCACGGGCCATCGTATCTTTGATTGCCGGTACAACAAATAGTTCTGAGCAGACATCAGCCACAGTGCTGCTCTTGTGAAAAGAATGGAGATAAATTCCATCAACTCAGAGAGGGAGAGGCAAGTTCATTGTGCCACATGAACGTCACTGAGAAAATAAAACTGAATAATAAAAAAACAAGCACTAACTTTTACAAGTAGCCAAATTTACACCAGCTGTTACAGACACAAATCAAATGTATGTTTTTATTATATCTCTTTATATATAAAAAAAATCCTGGAAAGGAAATTTCCAGGGCTATGATACGTGATCTTCTCGGAAGTTCTCGGAAGACATTTAAAAGACACGTGAGACAAAAAAGACTGGCCATGGAGCGTCTTGCGGGGACTATAAACATGAGACTTGGTGCCAAGAGATTGTCCCAGGGCCGTCTCGCGGGGACGTGGAACATGAGATTCTTGAAAGGCACGCCCTTCTTATCAAATAAGAGCACAGCCAGCAGTAGCACACACAGATCCTGTGCTCTCAGCTAAGAAAAAAACAGCAGCATGGAGAAAAGAGACCTTTGGGAGAGAAAAAAGGCAGATAAAAGATTATGAAAGCAGTGGAATTATAAAGGCTCAAACAAACAATGAAGCGATAAACATGCAGAGAAAGGTACAGAATATGAAATTGTAGCGTCCCAGCCAAGTTGAAGCCTTTTTTGTTTTAAGTCACTGTTAGGTCCGATTGATGGAGGGCGGAATACAGCACGGAAGACTGATAGTGGGGTACTGATTGATGTGGTGGGGGGCGGGTGCTAGAAAGTTGCATTTGGGGTTACAAAGACGGCGATTGCTCAAGTAGAACTTTTGTGACACTTTATTACGTCAGTCACTACAGTATCAAAAAAAGATAGTAGAGATCGCATTAGCGCAAAGGTAATTAATCATCAGAACCAGGTGTGATTGAAAAAATAGCAGGACAAAGCGACGTCAGAAATAAAAGGCACAGAGCACAAAACAAAGTCTTTTTGCCTTCGTATCATTCAATGCACAAAACGTAGATTTACACAATTATGGA
The DNA here is from genome assembly GCA_026402145.1 of Polypterus bichir lapradei. Taxonomy (NCBI): domain Eukaryota; kingdom Metazoa; phylum Chordata; class Cladistia; order Polypteriformes; family Polypteridae; genus Polypterus; species Polypterus bichir. The sequence continues at coordinate 900,994 of JANRMT010062842.1, read as the reverse complement.
CCATACGCTATGAGATTCTGTGGTCCCGCAATAGTTAAATTAACGATTCCAAAGAAGAAAAAAAAAAAGCTTTTGAAATTGTATATTCGATTAAACAAACACAGGGGTTGGCGAGCAAAGCGAGTTATAGAAATAATAATCTCACTCAAATCTCAATAATAAGCTCACTACTCAAAATGCAGAGCACCCTGTCTCAAACCCGGGACCTCAGGTTTATAAGGCAGCAGTTCTTACCTTTGCACCATTCAAGAATACATGTAAACTCCCTGTCAATTGACATTTGAGCTTGAGTTTTTAACTCATTGACAGCCACAAGTAAATCGAATGCTTTTTTTTTCCTTTGGTTATATACTTGAATAAAAGCAGACATGTTTATTTGATATTTGGACTAAAGTCTTCACACATTATACACTTCATGTCATTATTAGTATCACATGGAAAAAGTTTCTGCTTTAGGTATGTGTTCAGCATTTCCTGCATTTCTCACATTTCCTTTCATCCTACACTTACCCAAATCTTTGTAGACAATGAACACACATGAAATGCATGTGTTCCAAATATCAATATGCTGTATTATTTACCCTATATAACTCCCGATCTCACATGTAGATAAGGAGCCTTGGCTTGAGCTGGGAGAACGTTTTGCCCAAGCTGAGCTCCGTCAAGGCGGGAGATGGGACAGCAGGCTGCTTGCTGCTTGTGCTGATAGGCACATTTACAAAACAAAAGACGCTGATGGAGAGGTACAAAGGGATTTAAGGTGGGCCGGGATTCCGAGTTTTTTCATAGGCTTCAGGAATTCTAGTGTTAATAATTATTGCCAAATTACTAGTAATCTAGTAATCTATTTTAGCTGCCCCTTTTCAAAATAACTTACTTTGAGCCCTTCATCAATTACACAATATTTGAGTCTTGGAAGACATTAGTCATTTCTGCTTCCAGAGATGTTTACACTGATAATAGGTTTTCAACTTTTTAATCATATTTTATTGTAAATATACAATTCTCTAAACACACTTATTTTACTATTTACAAGTTAGGAACTGCAAAAAAGAATTTGCCTACCTTCGCTTTTCCACTGCCAATGCTCAGACTCAAAAATATTTTAACTAGCAAGGATAAGAATATTGGCACCATTTGTACAATTTATTAAATTGTTATTGTCACAGCGTTCACTCCCAGAACACCTTTGACAATGCCGAGAAAGAGATTTCTCTCTCAATATCTCAGATAAGGAGTGAAATTCGATAATTCACTATTTTATTATTATTCAATTTGTGCAAACCATGATACAATTCAGCTGAAAATTGTACACTAGATACACCTCTCTAAATTAAAACTGTCTCATATATATGAGAAATTGGACACCAATTATGAAGGAAGTCAGGCAGCACAGGCCTTAATTAAGCATATTGCTTGGGATTGTACAGAGTTAACCCCTTTTGGGAAAAGATTTTTTCTTACCCATCAGATAGTATAGGATGTACAGTCATTGCCAATTTTTTACAATAACATTATTTGGAGCTATATCAGATAAACTTAGATCATTGGGTTGCAAGCTTTTGGGTTTAACAGAGTCATTATTCTGTGTTCAGTGGTAAAGTGTCATGTACATTTTGTGACGTGTTGCCACAGATATTTGAAGTAATCGTCCTTGCACTGCTAGGAATATCAGTGGTGATTCTCCAAGGGCACCATATCTGATGATCATCATGGATTGAGTCTCAAAGATACTAAGAAGGGTAAGACTAGGCTGCGAGAATAAAAAGTTTAAGAAACACTGGCTTAGACTATTTGGTGATAAACTGACCATTATTTCCTATACTACATTGTTCACATGTTGACTGATTCTACAGGGTGGCCCAGATCTAATTATGCAATTTCCATTACGCTATAACTTATTAAGTTTATTACTCTGAGCCTGTATCCAACTGAATGGAAGACAAGTGGGACATTACATGGAAAATCAGTGAATTAATTTAATGTAAGTCCATTTTCGTTTATTACAAGATATTTCGATCAATTCTTTTGTCTTGTATTGTTTTCCTGCATTGCATTAAAAGTTGCATAATTATATCTGGACCACCCTATACTTAATTGGAAGAATCCCAGTGTACCCTCTATAACTCAATGTGAAATGATTTTTAACATTTTATAAAGATAAAAAAATCTGGTTTTCCTTGTATGGAACTATGTAGAACTTCTTTAGAATTTCATTTTTCTTTTATGTCATTCTAAAATAAGTTAGCTGAGCTCCTGCTTGGGTTTCTGATAAACTCCTATGGTTATAATTAATAAGAATTTGCATGACACAATGGATCTTTTTTATTTACTACTAATTAGCACTGTTTTGTGTGAGAATGGGAATTTCAGTATGGCTTATGATTATATACCTTAAATATTTCTGCAATAAATGGCATCAATTGTATGGCTCTTTTAAATCTTTTAATTTTATTTTCCATCCATCCATCCATTATCCAACCCGCTATATCCTAACTACAGGGTCATGGGGGTCTGCTGGAGCCAATCCCAGCCAACACAGGGCGCAAGGCAGGAAACAAACCCTGGGCAGGGTGCCAGCCCACCACAGGGCTGAAACTTATATATGATTTTCATATTATAAAATATCTGTAATTTATAGATCTGGAACAAATAAAATGTTAAGTAGGACACAAAAATAAATATAGATAAACATACCAGCATGGTGGTGCTGTGGTCTGTAATTAGGGTTGCCAGACATCCCTTATATATGGTAATGATAATATTTATCAAATATTTGATAATTTTGTCCCCTGTCCCGTACTGACCTTTCGGGGACATCCAAATGTCTTGTATTTAGTTCATTTTCAAATTTCGTAATAAAAATATATTTTTACTACCTTCTTACGGTACTTAGCTGTAACTTTATAAGTAATTATACTTTCTTTTCTTAGATTCTCTTGATGAAAATAACCCAAGTGTAACGAGGAAACTAGTGTTTGCTGGCTGTTTGCAACTTGTTCAGTTGCTATGGTTGGCTGAGGACAGTGACACTGTTACCGTTTTACTCTCCAGCCATCCTGCTGTGCAGTTCTGCAGCAGCATTGCAACATACGGTGTCAACAAAGTGTGTTGTAACTACTTGCCACAGTCCACTTTTTTTCTAATTTAAAAAGAATCCATCCATCCATCCAGCTCAAGATGCCAAAACCTAAGTTTAAATTTTGTGATGAATATTCCAGCGAATTGACATTTATCAAACAAGGCAGAAGCTGTTTTGAAGCAAACTGTGGTATGTAATTGCGCTTTCAGTAAATAATTTTCAAATGATTTTACTTTTGTTTTCCTCATAACCCTTATGTTTTTAACTTATGTCTCTACTTTTATGTAATATATTGGTCTGGGTGTGTAGGGAGCATGTATAAATTTACATACTGTATATAATAATATAGAGAGAGATTTTAAGAGTGTCCTCTATTTCTAATTTTCTAATCTGGCAACCCTATCTGTAATGGGTTGAAATTCTGGCCCATTCTCTTTCTATATGTTGCTTTTACATTTTCTCCATGTATGCATGGGTGTTTTTCAGGTATGCATCTTTCTTCCAAATCCTATAAGATGTCCATGTTAAGTTAATTAAATCTTCTAAATTAGCATTGGGTCTACATGTATGAGTGTGTCCTGTGATGGATGTTCATTTCTTTCAATGTACTGTTAATTTCCTTTAATTGTGACCTGGATTATGGGTAGGTAGAACAACTGATGGACGCATAGATACATGTTAATTTACATGAAGCAATTAAGGATGGCATGAATGTAAACGGTGATTTACTGAGATAGATAACAGATTTTTTTCAGTGATAAATATGCATGTTATGTAACTGCCAAATGAAGTAATATTTTTCTAGATAATTTTAATTGCTGTTTAAGAAATGCATAGTTTGTGGTGGGCTGGTGCCCTGCCCATGGTTTGTTTCCTGTCTTGCTCCCTGTGTTGGCTGGGATTGGCTCCAGTGGACCCCCGTGACCCTGTAGTTAGGATATAGTGGGTTGGATAATGGATGGATGGATGGATAAAATGCATAGTTTTTTTTTAACACACAGAATATTTGAATAGTATTTAAAATAATTTTAAAAAAACCACAATATTTTGAACAACTACAGTTAATACTTAAAGGGTGTACAAATGTTAATTGAAATGTTAATGGAAATATTACTTAATAAACAATATGTTAATATTTTGTACTTAATAGTTTTTTGTTTTTTTTTTAATTGTAGCTGCGGAAACAATTTATCTTTATCAGCCAAGTCAGAATCTAGAATTCTGTCATTATTTGTCATTCTATACAGTGCAAATATAGTAAATTCAGTTGGTCAATGAAGACATCTTGTCATAATTTATTGCTTAATCTCACATCATTAAAGACAACAGTGGTGTATGTGATGGACAGGAGAGCATTTATTTTGCACTTCAAAGAGGTAGATTATACTTAAAAACTACCCGATACTGAAAAACAGCTTTCACGGAATATTTAAAATAAAAATGCTGCTCTTTTCTGTTCTGTCTTGTTTATTTCTTATTAATGTAATTTTGAAAGTTCAATCAAAAAATGTCATTCTGTGTATGTTAGTCAGAACTAGGTTATCTTCTCATTTGTTCACATCCCTTTATCAGTCCCTGTCACTTTTTTGAATATACAGTACCTTGTAAACATTTCACATTCTGTCCCCAAAAAGTGCAACTTAATATTTATTAGTGGAGGAGTTTATTTTTACAATATCATATTCGGCATGAATGATCATTGACTAAACTATTTAAGAATTAATAAAAACAAAGGATATTTTATTTTTGAGAACTTTCCCAAATTATCTCCGGCACTGTAAATAGCTGTGCCAAAATTAGAGGTCTCCTGTATTCATTCATTGTAGTTCAGATAATCTGAATGTGCTGCGTTGATGATTCAAGTTGTTTCTCTTGTATAAAATGTTTTTAGAAGCAATATTTGATTTAATGCCGAGCAAAGTGGTGATGAAACAGCTCTTGAATAAAAAAGGTGCAGATTGGAGTATGGTAGCTGTTAAATTGTCAATATTTTTAATACCCCTCTGGGCTCTGTCAGGTCCATCATTGTCAAGTGAAAACAGCTTGACATAAGACACTGTTTCGATCATGTTGTCCCTATTAACTGAGTAGATGTGAGTTACTTATGCTATTGTTGGAAATCATTGTGAACCATAAAATTACTTTAAAATAAATACAGAGGACTCTGAGTAAAATTTATAAAAACAATGTATTAACTTACAGGTGATTCTACAAACACGGTTTATATAGAATAGAACCTCCCGATAGAGAAATGTAAAATTATAGCGTTGTTGTTTTTCCAAAACTGTTCTATAAATTACATTTGTTTGCATTGATTTTTTTTCTTGTACAGTTTACACTTTGGTCTATTGTCATGCTATTGTGCCTGCAGCAGACTACTGGGCCCTCTTTAATGACCTTAATAAGGAAGGTATAATTTATATCCAGATTATAATTCATTATTGCTTGCCTAATATCAATCTGCCAGTTTTCTTAAATCCTCTGCCACAAGCTTTCTAATTATTCCAAAGACACATTTTAAATCTCTCGGTTTGTCACTGTCACAAAATGAAACGCTGTCTCTCCGTCTGTTTGTGAAGCTCCATCCGCAGTCACATTCAAATCATCTCCAAAAAATTTTGCTTTCCAGTTTTGCATTTTAGCTATAAACAAATCTGTATTCTTTAGTATTTATCTTTCACAAGTAATGCATTGATTTTATGGCCTTGTCAGCATATATTTTCACCGTACCACCATATATTTCCAGATCTGACATGGGCAACATATATGACCTCACCAGTACCATTTTGCATAAAAGACTACCATGCCTTCACTCAAACAAAAGACATCCTAAGAGTGCTTTTTAAATGTTCTGTTGTGTTCTCATTGTTAGAAACCTGTAGCTCTAGCTGCAAAAAGAATTCTAGCAAATACAAATGCTGGATATTTGACTTTGTTCATCATGCCATGTGGGTGCCGTTTTTCTTTTTTTTTTTGGTTGTCTTGTTTTTTCTCCAGTCATTGCAATGTCGTGACAATCTCTGCTTTTCTATTGAATGAACACATTTCCGGTTCATTCCAATTTCTCTTTTTGATTTACATCCTGCTTTCATCAGTTTAACGAAAACTTTAAATAGACACTCTGCAAAAGCTGCTTATCCAGTCTATTAAAAAGAATTAGCTGTATTTTTGTAAGAAAAATTAATCATTAGAAGTGGCCAGAGTTGCATACTGCAGTCAATCTGTAAGCAAGTAGTGCACTGGTTACCAGCCTGGTTATAATCTGGTTGCAGTTTGCACATTATACCCTTTGTTCGCATTGTTAAACTCTGCATATTTCAGTATTCTCTATTATAATTGCATGTTAGGTAAGTTTCAAGTCTGCTTTGGCCAGTTGTGAGAAAGTGTGACATAGATTGCGGTTGGTTCTCTAAAATGCAGTAAGGATACTGTAGTTTCCAACTGTCCACGATCATGAAATGGGAATGGCAACACACCAGAATTAAAATCAAATAAAATAAAATTTTATTAGTCACATACATATTATGCATACAGTACAATATGCAATGAAATGCTTAGTCACTCAGCTCCTTGAAATGAAAATAAAGGGACAATAAAATACATAACTTTATAACTTCAAAAAACATTAATGGAATTGTAAACATTTAATAAATAATAATAATAATAACTACATGGATGACTAATTTAAATAACTGAATATGACAGACTTAACAATAGGGCATCATGCTTTTCTAGACACTTTCCTTACTTAATGTGCGGATGGACTGTGGAAATATTTTTGAACATAGGATTTTTTAGAATGGCTATTCTGCAGGACTTATCATTACCCCCAATACGTTTTATGAGAATTAACTCCTTTGCCAAACCAGTATCTCAAAAGTAATTTTAAAGATTTACATGTAACAAAAATCTTTAAACTTAAGCTGTAATGCAAAGTCATTTAGAATTATTGATCTGACTTACAGTAGTTGTTATATTGGGGGAGGTCATTTGAAGTTTTTAACCCTTTGACCCAATGTTGTTTTTTGCTCATTTTTGAAGAAACAAATACATTAAAAAAGACAATTATCAGTCTAATTTGTTAAACAGGAAATATAAAGTATATTAAACAAATGGAAGCATTGAAAAGAGAAAGAAAAACGGATTGAGGTGTCTCTGTGTCTCACTAAATAAAGAGTTGTAGTCTTTTTCACAAGTCAAATTTGGTTCAGTGTATTAGTCCGCATAGTACCAGCATGCTGCTTGGCAAGGATTTGTAGAGAAATTGATGTAAGGCTGAGTATTTCCATTGTCAAAATTGTTATTATTTATAGATTTGTCAGGTGCGTCTGAAGCTGAAAGATTTCCCAGTGTGTGCTTATGCTGTGAGCATGATATTCTGTAATCAGATTTTTTGTAAATGTTGAGTTTGTGAAGACAGATGCAGTTGGAAAATAAAACAAAGAGAAAGTGGTAATGAAAACATTTTTTCATGGTATTTTGTGGAGATGCTGAAGTGGCAGCAGCTGCATATCGCTGGTTTTGGCAACATATTTGACTCTAACCAGAACAGTGGGTTTTATATACAGTCTGAAAGTAAAAAATAACTGTGATTTTTTTCAAGCTTTCTATAATATGCTAAAAAGAATCTATTCATATAAACTTCTTTCGTAATTTTTTAAATGGACTTATTAAGTCTGCACTCCTTTGTTCATTTCTTTTTTTAAGCAGCCAATTAACAATGAGAAGACACAGGTGCAAATATCAATGTACCCTACAGAGGACAGGAACAGATAGTTTAATGTCAGTAGCACATGTGTGTATCTTCATCATCACTTTACTGCTTAAAATATTCTGTAAAAAAGCAGCATTTTAATTATTAGGCTGAGAAAAATTAAGGTACCACTACCAACCATAGTGATCCCCTTGGACAGAATTTTCAGAGCCAGCACTTCGGAGGTTTCTGTAAAGGCATTACACAAATCTTGAGTGAGTGTAACATTTCAGAAGTTTTCATATAATGGATGAGCCTCAGTATAAATTATGGTAGCTCATTTGAACATTTATCAACAATGCTGATAAAGCAACCATAATTGTAACAAGAACATTTGGTGTTTAAGATTCATTTGTATTATTTTATGCAAAGACAGTTATTTTGCTAGATAATAATGTGGCAATGGTGAGATAAGGATGGGATTATACCTTCAAAGTTGCATTTTATTTTTACATTATATCTAATGTTTTAGGCAATGATACAATGAATATATATTACACTATTTCTAAACTCACATTCTCCAGTACAGAGTCAAGAGAAGACATGTCCTATCATAGCAGGAATAAGCAGAAATCAGGAAACAGCTATTTATGGAACATCTGTGTGGACTATTCAAGGACAAAAACCCTTGGTGTACCCTTGGAGTAGCAGAAAAAAACGCAACACTGACAGAACATCCAAACTCAAGACAGTGCCTATGTCAGTAATCAAGTCTCTGTTGTTGTGTTTCAACTGCTCCAATCACTATGCTTCTGAGTAGTCATTTTATATTACAGTTTATATTACATTGTGGTTTATTATTAAAAAAAGTATGATTTTATTAATTAAGAAAGAATATGTCAATGAACAATACATCTTTAATAAAGGCTCATTTTCTATTGTTATGAGTGCTGAAATGTATTTATAATGAGAATTAATTACAACTGGCTTTTGATTGGTGTGATAATGAATTATTTTTGTGTTTTTCCCTTTTAAAATACAGATTTGGGTTAAATCTGTATTGCAGGCTTCATAAATGAGTTCCCAAGGGTTATTATTATATATTTTATCTTATGTGGCTTTATCTGAGGAAAACTATTATTTTTTATAATTTACTGAAATATGACACTTTAATAAGAACACCACTGTATTATAATTAAATGACATATGTATTACAGCTACTTTGATAAGTTGAAAATTATTACATATATCATAAATATTAATGTAACCAAATGCACACATCCCCGTTCAAGCAAGGTAATGCTTTAATTAAGTCTTAATAGACAGCCCTTCAAACCACAGTAAGCCCTAATCACTTTTACATTACCACAATCATTAATAATGATTTTTATAAAAATCTTCTGCAATCGTGGAGTTCCCTTGGAAGCTTCATTGAGTTGGTAATACAGACACAAGGGTATCATCATCATTTTATAATGTACTGTGAAAATGACAGAGGCATAATATTAAAATTCATGATTAATGATATTTTTCTTTATTTTTTGCTAATAGGTGTAACTCAGCTTTTAAATTAATAGGGTTGTCATACATAAGGTTGTTACAAATCAAGCACATCATGAAAATGGAAATGATATACTTTGAGGGTATTCAAAGTGGTGCTTTGGAATACTTAAAATATGATGAGCATTTTTTAACTGTTAATGACTCTAAATTAATTGCAGATTTGTCACCAGTTCTGTTGCAGTACATTAAAATTAAATAAAGAGTGTATAGCATGTTAGCCTATTTGCCTGAAGAAGATGAAAGTACACAAGCAGTAAATTACATGTCAATTATGTTCAAGATTTCAAATTAAAATGTGAGGGTAGATTTTGAGAAGTTGTAGAATAATAAGTAATGTAAAACACAAGGAGTTGATGATGCTCGGGTTAGCACTTCTTGATCATTATTATGAGAACTAGCCGACAGAAGTGTGTTATGTAAAATATTTATTTTGGTGTTGAAGTAAATAAAATACAATTTTAAAAAGTGTAATTTGTTTAAGAAAATAGTGTGCCATGATTTAAATATACCATATATTCTATCGGAATGTTCATATTTCTTTATATACTCTGCAAGTATCTGTAGTCAAATTTAGAAATATACTCAGTATGTAAAGTAAAAAGGTGATTGAATTTCCTGTGACCACACTATTCTTTAAATGATTTTTCAGAAAATAATGTTCTTATGTGCATGTCTCAGTGTACAGTCCGTTGTATTGTTAATAATTGCTTGCTGTGTTTGCTCAATTGAAGTCTAGCTGCTGTATGAACACTGCTTTTAAATGTATGGATTGTTACTTTTACCAAAATTCTAACACATTCACATTCAAAAATGTAATCTGTTAAAATAAATACTTAAAGAATAGGATCTCTTTCTAATATTTCTTATGTTGCATAGCTTAAATTTCTCTGGATGCAATGTAACATGCACATCTATAAATCATTGAGTCTAATACATTACAAATCCTTAAAGGATATTCCACCCTAAAATGATTATCTGCTACCTGCCTCATGGTGTTCATAGTGTTGGCCATATTTCTGATAAAATTGGCTTCAATGGGGTCTACCAGGGGCAAACTGAACAACAGCAAACATAACAAACACATCCATGAAAAATCTCAAATTACTTGTTTCACTTACTTCTGTAAAATTAGAGCAGTGCCCAATAGTAAAGTATTGAAGAACGGCTCCTGACTAATGAGTAGATGGGGAGCAGCGGTTTTAAGGTATTTATTTGACAGTATTTTAGCAAAAAATACATATGCTTTGAACTAGATAACCGACATGTAGATTATGCGACACAAGTAAATTGAGATTTTTTTAATGGATGTTTTACTATTGCTTTATATTCTTCAGTGTTTGGCCCAGCTTGTTCCCATTTAAAATAGAAACAACCACCTAAAGGAGGGCTACAGGTGTCACTAAACCATAAAAAAGAAGCTGAAATAAAATTTGAAGTAAAATAAAAAATATTATTACTGCATGCAGTGGGAGATGGTTTTCTTCCAAGAAGTGATAATGTGTCAGAAGACAGCTGAGAAAACCAACTGACAAAGGCAAAGATGACATCTGTGCTATGAAAAGTGAATGGAAGTCTCATCATTAATGCCTACGTGAATTTCTGATTCTGAATGCTAATTGTGATGTGATCCAAACTTGTGCTTAAGGGTAGGGGCTATCTAGGTAAGCAAACTGGATTTGGGGTAACATAAAAGGAATGATAGTTGAAAAGTTATTTAGGGCAGTGGCACAATTGTACTCTACTTACATTATTGGAAAGATAAGAGTAGCCAAATAGAGAGGTTAATATTGCTCCCAACATTTTTAACAAAGCTAATGTAACTTAAATTGTTTATGCTTCTTGATAAACTGAACACACCTTAGGGGAACTTTCACTGAAAGTAAAAGAAAGTATAACTCTCATAGTAATATGATGTAAATCAGTAGGGCAATTTCAGTGGAGTTTTATTGATCTATTTCCTACAAGTCTGTTACAATTATGATATCTTATTTAAGATTTATGACTAGTTGCATTTAGAACATTTTCACAATAAGTGCTGTAAACTGCAACATTAGTTAGATCATTTTTCAAGTCTTTAATACAAATTATAGACAATTAGTATGCCTTTTAAGAATATTAAGATTTATAAAGTTCCTATATAATTGTATGTGTAGTCCTGTTAACTAAAACCTGACATTGTTCATCACTACAAATTGAGCTCTTTTTATCTGGGTCAGTGATTTAATGCCTACCTCAAAAACAGAAACACAAGAATATAGGGACACACATCCTTCCAAAAATGCTCAAAACATATCCTATAGATATCAAAATGTGTCTTTTGTAAACCAAAGTTATTTTTTTTTCATAAAAACAATACTTCCTCCATATATGAAAGATAAAGAAATTAAAAAAAATCTGATATGCAGGAACCTGTCCACAGTGGACTTTCTTCAGACTATGATGCTGTACACATGATCTATTCGGAGTTAAAAATGTCATACTTTTTTTTAACAGATATGTCTCAACACAGGGAAATGAGTTTCAAAAAAAGAAGCATCAATGTAATAACCAAAGTACCCACACCAAATGTTAAAAAGTGGTGTTTTTCAAATAGTATATTCACTTTTCTTTTGTCCAGTAATTCCTAAATTTTCTAATCAATAGAACTGGGTTTTTGTTTTCTTGTATCAAATACCAAAAATGACTTTCATTCTTATGTGACTTAAACTTTCTCTATTCCTTAAACACCAAGTCTCACTGTATTTTTGCAATAAATATCTGTTGTTCACAAAACGACTTAATGTGTGCCTTAAACACTAGAGTTTCTTTGTATCCTTTACACAAGTTTGTGTGGATGTTTGTTTTCAATGGTCAGGTTACTATTGTGCCTTAAGAAGTTGACATTCAGCCAGTTGGGAGAATTCTCTGTTCCATGTGCAACTACCAGTTAATTAGTGTTTCAGAAAAAAATAAATTTTATTATGAATTTTGCTCAAACACAAAATGTATTTAATTAGTATATCAAAAAAACACATTTAATTTACATTGCCATCAGAAGCAAATTCACCTACGGTCACTGTGGCAGTCAATGTGTTAAATATTTATGTTTTCTTCTCAAGCATTTCCAAGGAAACCAATTATTCTATCTAAACATTGCGACCTTTAAAATTAAGCTCCTACATTTTGTACTTCTGTGTTACACCCACTGCAATCCCTTGCCTCAAGAGGTTTATACTACTAGGTAATATAACGTAAAATTATTATTGTAGTTAATCTTGGTATAACAGATCAAAAAACAAACAATAATGGTAATAAGCACCAGACAAGTCTATTAACCCATCCATTACTAAACCTGCTTAATCCACAGTTGAGTCACTGGGACCAGTGCCTATTACAGCAGCATCAGGCACAAGACAGGAACCATCTCTGGAAAGAGCAACAATCACAGGCTCTATGTATAATCACAACCTTGGACGTAATACGTCTAATACCGCCGTGATGATTAACACCATAAATGAGACCTACAGAAAATGCCAGTGTTAAGGAGAACAGAGATGAACAATTTGCTTAAAACTGTATAGTGGCCAGGTAGTGAGGCTGTGCTCTTGTTATCTTGCAAAACTCAGATTTATAACAGGAAGTGTCTTCGGAATTGTCCATGCAAGATCATGGTATCCACTAAAAATCAATTCAACACAGTTAAATTACTGTTTCTGTCTATGATGGCAGATGAGTACTGAAGTGACATCACAGAAATGTGGTAGACTCTGAACACATATTAACAAATCTTTAGGATAATGCCAACTTGGCATCATAGCAATCTGAGTACACACAGAATTCACCTTATTCCAATGAAGCAGTTACTGTAAAAATACTGTGTTTTCTGAAACATCAAACATTGATACATTTTAACAAGCTAATTTTATAAAAGACAAATAGATTTGCATGGTGTATGTAAGATAATACCACTTATATATAAGTATACTTGTATTCTAAAAGATCTGTCTCTCTTCATTGACCTTTATTTCAAATTAATGATTATTTGCTAAGAAAGTACAGAATTACAAATGGAAATATTGACTTGCTTACATGCAATCTACTAATCCATCCGAGGATCAGACCATGTCATGTTCTAAGGCATTTACCTTTTTAGTTACCCTCTCAGCTTAGTTTCCTAGCAATGGTTTCCTGTTGACACTCTGCACACCTGACTCCCATTGTTAATTAAGGAAGGGTTTAGGGGAGTGGTCCACACTTAGATCTCAATCATCCTTCATGTTTTTCTGAATTCAGATGTGTGGCACTTTCACTTCTCTGAAGGCTTCTTATGTTGTAGTGGTACTTTAGACAGAATACCATTAATGTAAGATTAGATTAGTTGGCTGCTAGCATTACAGACCATATATTTTAGACAAATGAGAATAATACCCTCTGACATTTAGTGTGAAAATCAGTATATTTAAAGCAGTAGGCCCTGGTTGAAAAGTTATTAAGATGTGTATATGATTGTGATCAATGAAATAAATTAAAATGATGACAAAGGTCTGCTCCTCAGGAAAATTACAACTGAACACAAACAAGTTGAACAACCTGAAAACGCAACTTATCAGTTGTTAGGAAGTCTTCTTCTTCTTTTGGCTGCTCTTGTTAGGGTTGTCACAGCGGATCATCTTGTTCCATATCTTTCTGTCCTCTGCATCTTGTTCTTTTACACCCATCACCTGTATGTCCTCTCTCACCACATCCATAAAGCTTCTCTTAGGCCTTCCTCTTTTTCTCTTGCCTGGCAGATCTATCCTTAGCATCCTTCTCCGAATATACTCAGCATCTCTACTCTGAACATTTCCAAACCAACGCAATCTCGCCTCTCTGACTTTGTCTCCCAACCATCCAGCCTGAGCTCACCCTCTAATGTACTCATTTCTAATCCTATCCATCCTTGTCACACACAATGCAAATCTTAGCATCTTTAACTCTGCCACCTCCAGCTCTGTCTCCTGCTTTCTGGTCAGTGCCACTGTCTCCAACACATATAACATAGCTGGTCTCACTACAGTCCTGTAGACCTTCCCTTTCACTCTTGCTGATATCCGTCTGTCACAAATCACTCCTGACACTCTTCTCCACCCTGCACTCTCTTTTTCACATCTCTTCCACAATCCCCATTATTCTGTACTGTTGATCCCAAGTATTTAAACTCATCCACCTTCGCCAACTCTACTCCTTGCATCCTCACCATTCCACTGACCTCCCTCTCATTTACACACATGTATTCTGTCTTGTTCCTAATGACCTTCATTCCTCTCCTCTCTAGATCATATCTCCACCTCTCTAGGGTCTCCTCAACCTGCTCCCTACTATCGCTACAGATCACAATGTCATCAGCAAACATCATAATCCAAATAATAAAGGGCTCAGAGCCTATCACTGATGTAATCCCACCTCCACCTTGAATGCATCTGTCACTTCTATCACAGACCTCACCATAGCCACACTTCCCTCGTACATATCCTGTACAACTCTTTCATACTTCTCTGCCACTCCCAACTTCCTCATACAATACCACAACTCCTCTCGAGGCACCCTGTCATATGCTTTCTCCAGGTCCACAAAGACGCAATGCAACTTCTTCTGGCATTCTCTATATTTCTCCATCAACACCCTCAGAGCAAACATTGCATCTGTGGTGCTCTTTCTTGGCATGAAACCATACTGCTGCTCACTAATCATCTCCTCACTTGTTAACCTAGCTTCCACTACTCATTCCCATAACTTCATGCTGTGGCTCACCAATTTTATCCCCCCTGTAGTTACTATAGTCCTACACATCCCCCTTATTCTTAAATATTGGCACCAGTACACTTCTTCTCCACTCCTCAGGCATCCTCTCACTTTCCAAGATTCCATTAAACAATCTGGTTAAAATCTCCACTGCCATCTCTCCTAAACACTTCCATGCTTCCACAGGTATGTCATCTGGACCAACAGCTTTTCCATTCTTCATCCTATTCATAGCTGTCCTTACTTCCTCCTGGCTAATCTGTTGCACTTCCTGATTCACTATCTCCACATCATCCAACCTATTCTCTCTCTTGTTCTCTTCATTCTTAAGCCTCTTAAAGTACTCTTTCCATCTGCTCAACACACTCTCCTCGCTTGTGAGTACATTTCCCTCTTTATCCTTTATTATCCTAACCTGCTACACATCTTTCCCAGCTCGGTCCCTCTGTCTAGCCAATTGGCACAGGTTCTTTTCTTCCTCCTTAGTGTCCAACCTCTCATAAAACTCATCATACGCTTTTTCTTTCGTCTTTCTCTCTCTTCACCTTGCGCCTTATCTCCTTGTACTCTTGTCTACTATCTGCATCTCTCTGACTATCCCACTTCTTCTTTTCATTCCTCTGCCTTCTTCACTACCACCCAGTGCCTGTCTCACCTTCTCCCTAAACTCAACCTTGCAGTCTTCCTTTTTCAACTTCCACCATTTTATACTTGGATCTGCCCTCACTCTCTTCCTCTTCTTGGTCTCCAATGTCATCCTACAGACCACCATCCTATGCTGCTTAACTACACTTTCCCCTGCCACTACTTTGCAGCCTTCAATCTCCTTCAGATTGACTCTTCTGCATAGGATGTAATCAACCTGTGTGCATCTTCCTCCACTCTTGTACGTCACCCTATGTTTCTCCCTCTTCTTAAAATACGTATTCACCACAGCCATGTCCATCCTTTTGGCAAAATCCACTATCCTCTGACCTTCTTCATTCCTCTCCTTTACACCATACCTACCCATCACCTCCTTGTCTCCTCTGTTCCCTTCCCCAACATGTCCATTGAAATCCACTCCAACTACCACTTTATGTCCTTTGGGTACAGTGTTCATCACTTCATCCAACACACTCCAAAAATCTTCTTTCTCATACATTGCACACCCAACTTGCGGGGCATATACACTAACAACATTTATCATCAAACCTCCAGTTTCCAGCTTCATAACCATTACTCTGTCTGACATTCTTTTCACCTCCAGAACACTCTTGACATACTGTTCTTTCAGAATAACCCCTACTCCATTTCTCCTCCTGTCCACACCAAGATAGAATAATTTGAAACCACCTCCGATCCACCTGGACTTATTCCCCTTCCATTTAGTCTCTTGCACGCACAATGTATCAACCTTCCTTCTCTCCATCATATTGGCTAACTCTCTCCCCTTACAAGCCATACTGCCAACATTCAAAGTTTCTACCCTCAGTTACAATCTCTTTACCTTCCTCCTCTCTTCCTGCCTCTGGACACGTCTCCCCCCTCTTCTCCTTCTTCAGCCAACAGTAACCTAATTTCTGCCAGCACCCTGTTGACTAACAGTACTGGTGGCGGTCGTTGTTAACCCGGGGCTCGACCAATCCGGTATGGAAATTTGTATTGCTGTCTGCATATTGATTTGGCAAAATTTTACATGGGATGCCCTTCCTGACATAACTCTCCCCATTTATCCGGGCTTGGGACTGGCACGAGTTGTTAGGAAATGATTTTCAAAAACTACAATAAAAGAAATATCAGAAAGCAGTCTAGTATTGAAAAATGTGTTTGGAATAGCCCAATTTCAAAAGTGGTGGGGAGTTAAATTAATTTGTAAAATAATTTTCAGCGATAAGTTTGTGGCTGAAACTAGTTTATAAAAACATTTTTGATGATCCTAGCCCTCAGAATGGAAATTACTGATTTAATAGTTGTCATAGCTAGTTCAATGGGACCAAATATTGCTGAAACACTTTTAATATCACATGGATGCAGCAAATTCTCATTGTTTATCACTGTATCTATGATAACATTTATTTGGATGTCATACTAGGAGACGACCTGCACTGAGTAAAGCAAGTGTTAATGATGGATTAACAGTATTAAGTGTGGTTTTCATTTATGACTTTCAACTATAAAGCACCTTTGCATTAAGCTACTAGTTAATGAGCAAGGTCAAGTAGTAAACATTCAGCAGAATGTACAGCTGGCAACCAAAAGAATGCATCACATGATTGGACATAAGGAGATGAACTGATGAATTGTATCAGCTGCCACAATCCTTGAAAGGATTTTATGTGTAAAGAGTGTTGATAAAGACAAAGCATAAGGTACTATGATTTGCTACATTGATTGAACCAACATGAAAGTGAAAATGATAAAGGTGGTATCATTAACATCCAGATAAAATTGCAGAATTGTTCCAAGTAATTCTGTTACAATGAAGAAAATGCTGACTGTTTAATAAATAAATCATCAAATTAGGTTTTGAATATAGTTATACATAAAAATATCTAAAACTCCTGTTTGAACGTAAAACTAAAATAATATATTTCCAGTGTTTTAAATTGACATTTTTGTGAAAGTTCTTTTTTTTTAATGTTACAACATACCATAATACATTAGCAGAAGCTGGTAGAAATTATGTAGATGGGGGGTTGGAGTTACATTTCTCTATTATAAAAAAAAACCTGGAGAGAAAAAGTAGGGCGACGATACGTGATCTTCACGTTAAGATCACGGAAGACACTTAAAAGACCCGCAAGACTAGAGAGATTGGCCACGGAGCATCTCGCGGGGACCTTAAACATGAGACTTTGTGCCAAGAGATTGACCCAGGACCGTCTTGCGATGATGTAGAACATGAGATTCTTGCAAGACACGCCCTACTTACAAATAAATAAGAGTAAGGGCAGCCAGCAACACACTCAGTCATATTTTGGCTTTGAGCACACTCACATCCAGGGCTCTCAGCGTATATAAAGTGCATATGAACAATACGTTATAAATGAAACACAGATGACAAAGCGAAGAAAAAAGCAGCGCGGAGAAAAGAGACTCAAAAACGTTGGAGAGACAAAAAAGAAAGAGACTAATCTAGGTGCAAA
Source organism: Polypterus bichir lapradei (assembly GCA_026402145.1). Classification (NCBI taxonomy): domain Eukaryota; kingdom Metazoa; phylum Chordata; class Cladistia; order Polypteriformes; family Polypteridae; genus Polypterus; species Polypterus bichir. The sequence continues at coordinate 882,768 of JANRMT010062842.1, read as the reverse complement.
TTCAGAAAATAAGGAAAGTAATTATCAGCCTGGAACAAGTGGAATTGAAAAAAAAATATGTCCAATCGGGACATTTGCACTATACACATGCAAGCAGGTTAGAGATAATGAAAGTAATGATAAGTAATTATCAGCCCGGAAGAACTGGAATTGAAAAAAAAGCACGTCCAATCCGGACGTTGGTGCTATACACAGGCAGAGCAGGGTAGAGATTATGAAAGCAGTTGAATTTGAAAGGCTCAAAAAAAAAATAGTTGGAGCAATAGATGTTGAGAAAGTTAAAGAATATGAAAGTAGGAAAATTAGAAAGTATAAAAAAAAGAAGGTGAAGATCGCAGTAGCACAAACAAGTGGAAATTATTACTCGAAAAAGGGAAAATAATCACTACAGATCAGGTGTCATTAAAAAAAAAGCAGGATAAAGCAAGGCCAGAAATAAAAGACAGAGTAGAAAACAAAGTAAAACAGTAAAAAGGGTAAAAAACAAGGGGACCAAACACAAGCAGAGCAGGTTAGAGATAATGAAAACTGGAATTCAAAAGACTCAAAATAAAAACTTAGGCGCGAAACACATACAGAGCAAGATACAGAATATGAAAGCAGAAAAAAACAACAGTGTCAAAAAAAGAAAGTAAACATCGCATTAGCGCAAAGAAAGAGAAATTATTACTTGGAAAAATAACGAAAAGGCGAATAGAGATCGAATAAATGGACATAGGTGAGAAGGTCAGAAGTATGTAAATATTGTAAGGCTTTGAAGTTTAAGTCAAGAGAATTTCAAAAACGGAGTTTACCTCACATGCATTTATTGGTTACTTTGCAAAAAAATTATTAACTGCTGATGATGTAGATCGTTTTGTCTGTGCTGAAATTCCAAACAGAGAAATCTGTCCTGAATTATGGTACAAAGTCATTAAACACATGTCTCACTGGCCTCATTAATAAGATTCAGCACATTGGGACTCGAAAGATTCAAAATATTGTTTTTACAGAAAAAAACATTTTAAAAGTGTGTATCTGGAAAAACAAAAACGGGGGTTGGTGAGCGAAGTGAGCAGGGGGTGAAGCCCACTAGTTAAAATTAAAAAATAACAAGCCTCGTCTCTAATATAATTATTACTTTTTAACACAAATAGGTATTTAAAGAAATAACTCTATTTAAAAGCTAGAAATGATATAATCCAACATTAAGGTTTCAGTATATAATAACATGATATTCTATCTGAACAATTGTTTTGTTATTATTTTTAAATACTTTTCTTTGCAGCTTAATTTTCTAAAAGCAGAACTGAAATTTTTAATTTATTTGGAAACTTTACACAGCTGATAAACTCAAAAATTCATTTGTACAGCAGCTTTCAAAATGTTACATGAAAACAAAATAAATACCAAGAGCTACAAGCATTAAGAGTCAGAGTTTGATAATACGTCTAACATGTCTAATTTGAAATTATCCATGTATTTAAAAGCACTGTCAAGGAAAAATCAGACTTTTTCTATGCTGCACAATGCACAGGGAAAGCCCCTTTCCTTTAAACATCTTGTCTTATATCTGTTTTTTTTCTTCAAACACTTTAGTAGTAATGTTGAATACTCTAATAACACATGCTGTAGCTCAAAAGTTTCAGTATTTCATCTGTGAAGGCCACTTGGGGCTCTTGGAGCTTCATTTCTAAGGAAATTAAGGTTCAGCTTCATCTTTTTCTTTGTCAGCCTCCTATTCCACCATATTTTTTTTAAATAAAACAATGTGCAGCCTTGAGTAATTTACACTTGACTAGCTGATATAATTTTATAGTGAAATACAGTGAAGCATTTGTAGGGTTATATTATATGCAGTAGATAATTAGGTAAATTAAAATTTCTGTTGTTCATTATTGCAAACTTATAACTGTAAGACATTTCTAATGATATTTTAAAGTTTTACTTTCACAGAGCTTTTTCAATTGGTCATAAATACATGCTGGAAGAAAGAAACTGGAAGGACAGGGAGCTGATATATATATATATATATATATATATATATATATATATATATATATATATATATATATATAGGTGGCTGTAGCCACTTTAAGCCTTGTTACATGGGCAATAAAGGTACTTTACATTCTGTGTACAAGCTATTTACAATGATCAAGGACTTTTTAATGCATCTGGGCTGATTTAGCAATGTGACAGAAGGCAAGAAATGTTGTTGGACAGACACTAGGTGATAGTGGGTATCCATTTTGGGCATATTTGTTGAGAACTGAATGAAGAAAATACAATGCAGTATACTAGCAACCCCACAGAATTGTTGAAGACAATACGGGCATATGGAATAATGCAGTTTCATTGTCTTCACAAAGCTTTGAGAGGAATGAGATTTTCGTCTCACCTGCATATGGTGCAATGACGCATACATGATTATTGCTAGAGTAGTCATACCCCAATCCAATAAAGACAAGTAAGAGGGAAAAAATGTTGGAAATGTCAAGATTGCTGCTGTTAGAGCAGTGTGCACATCATGTTGGTGTGGGGTCAGACAGGCCATCATCGTTACCCTTTTTGCATAATTATTTAGTTCTGTTATTTTTTTTTTAATGAAAGACTTTTTGAATTTCATTGTACTTCTGTTATCCCATATATATTTGACAAGTGAACACACTGTGGAAAAGATTATAACTTAAATATACAGCAAATACTAAAAATTTACAAATTGCCTCTAGGTTGCTCAGGTGCGGCCTATGTGTCTGAAATGCCAATTCTCTTGGCTGTCTCATTCCATTTGTGTTTCTTCTTGTTGTTGGGAAGACTGCTGCATGCCATAGTAAAGAAAAACACTATGTAATCATCTAAAACAACAATATACACTTTTCTAGAAAAGCTTTGTTTTCTGTAATATTACATGTCTTTCTATTCTTGTGCACTGATCTTAGAAACAACAGGTGATTGATTTTGTTGATTATTTAAATGCTTTGGCTTAAATGGCTATTAAATAATGATATGTTCACGTAGTATTACCTTTTTAAAGAACTGTGTTTAATTTCAACAGAGGACCACAACATCACTGTCAATCAATTTGTTTTTAATCAATTGGTAAGGCTTTTTGCTAAATAATTTCAAGGACATGGTAAGCAAAGAAGTACTTATTACTCACTTGTAAAATGTCTGAAAAAAATAGTTTTGGGAATCCCACAAAAACTACCAAGTACATCATAAAGGTAATTACTAATCTTTAAGATTCATAGTGTTTGGGCAGCTCACTCCAAATTAGTTTAAACATGCAGTAAAACAAAGCAACTTTGAAATGATTGATGTGAAAGGATTCTAACATACCTCCATTAACTTTATGTTGAGATATAAATAGTTCGCAACTGAAGACAGCAAAATAGAAAACACCCATCAGCAGCATCCCTGGTGAAGCCTCTGGGAGGTCCACACTCAGTTAAAATACAAATTCATAGACAAAGTCAGAGATAGTCTCACTTCTAAAGACAACTGGGGCCTCATGTATAACACCGTGCGTAGACGTAAGCATAAAAGCCGAAATGTGCTTACGCACAGAAAAATCCAGATGCAGGAATCTGTGCATACTCCAACTTCCAAGTTTTTCCGCTCCACAAATCCCGGTCAGCGTGAAAACTAATGCACGTGCACGCGCCTTCTGTCCCGCCCCAATTCCTCCCAGAGTTACGTCTCTTTGAATATGCAAATCAATATAAATAGCCCTTAAGCGCAGCATTCTGTAAAAAGACAATGGGAAAAGCATGGGGGAAAATATAAGAATTTCAGCGAATACCAAGTGGAGGCAAAGAAAAACGTACTATTTGTTGATTTAAACAGTGGTATAAACAACAAAAGGAAGCCAATCGACTGACATAGTGTGTTGGAGAAACTCAAAAGCTCAAGTTCACAAATTCACACAGTGCCCAAAATAAAAAAGAAGTTGTCACGTATCAAAGTTGCTGTGAAAAGGCGAGTCGTGGCCCACCATCTGAGTTTCATATGAAAGCTTATTAGGGTACAGAGAAAAAAAAGGCACACAGTAGAAAAGCACAAAATGTCAACTTCAAACTCGAAATTTCCACTTTAATTACGTAGTTTATTTTGTCATTAAAGAAGAACATCATAAACTTCATCTTAAAATCGTTTAATTAACCAGTTTCTCAAATCACATCGTAATTAAAGTAGCACGTTAAATGCTTTGTTTTGTATTTGATCTTGTGCTCTATGTGTGTGAATCACTACGTGCTTCTGCTTTCTCTTTCTCCGACAGGACACAGAATCCAATACATTTGTGATATTACAGCTCTCTGAATAATTAAAATACTGAGATGTATAAATGATATATTTTTCATGATGGTAGGAGTTAAAGCATGTTATTAAACAGGGGAACACGGTGCATGATTGTGCGCGACCTTTGATGAAATTATTGTAGCAGTACTGTCTCTTTCAAACGTATTAACCTCCAATTCCTGTGCTTACTTTTCTTTCTCCAAATACCCAATCGCCAGACAATCAGCTCTGTAATAGACGTTAAGCAATCTGTAAGCTTACAACGACGATTCTTGAAAACTTTTAAGGAACATTGAAATATCTTTGTAGTACATGTTTAATTATTCTATCCATCTATCCTTCCAGTGTCGCGTCAGCCCCAGTAAGAATACAGCACAAGGTAGGATCAATGTGAACTAGCTAGAGCTGCGGAACCATGTCCTCACATGTTTAATTATTAACTATACAGATTAGTTAAATTAAGTTAAAGTTTTATCTATATAATATAATCAACATATTTTGCTGCATTTCATCTTAAAAATGATATCGTTATCATATGTAAATACGCGCTTTATAAAGTGGCGCAGGTTGTGCAATATTATAGCTGTAGTGCAAGTTTACAGTGAGGTAATTGTACTTATAAGTACAAACAGTTCTACAAGGAGCAATTGATTGAGTGCATTTATAGTTCTTGGGATGAAACTGTTTCTGAACCGCGAGGTCCGTATAGGAAAGGCTTTGAAACGTTTTGCCGTGGCTGAGGCAGCGTATGCTTGATACTATATACTGATAATTCTCTTTCCGATCAGCTGCTGCTGCGATTCCCCACTCAGATGCAGTGATATAAATACTCCAAGTGGTGTAGTGAGAGTAATATGGAAAAAGATGATTCGCTGTGGCAACTCCTAACAGGAGCAGCTGAAAGAAGAAGAAAAAGGTGCAGTGAGAGTAACAATGCTAAAGCAGTTATGGTATTTGGAATACTATGGCTATTCCCTGGACCATTATATTGTTACAAGTTAATTACAATCAGATGCATTACACTAATAAACAATATGCAGTTAGTTTCGGTGTATTTATAAAGCCTCGGCAGGAATGTGGATCTAAGAAATAAAGAGTAACCACACAGGAACAGTAGCACTGCTTTGACACTGGGTGCCGCCAGTCTGCAAAACCGAGTGGAGAATTTGCATACGACAGGGTATGAGGTACCGTGGAAAAGTGCGTGGCTTTACACCAAGTGTAGGTTTTATACATCGCGATTTGAACGTGGAAAAGTTCTTACGCAACATTTCTGTGCGTACGCACCATTCATACATGAGGCCCCAGGTCATCCTATAGCTGAGATATATCTTCAAATCTGATTTTGTCTGTTGATGTTGAAAATCAGGATAGCCATAATATGTTACAGTTAAAACTATGATAGTATTAAGATATTATGGTATTTCCTTTATTTGAAACAAGATAAATATCATGATGTTTGGTAAGAGACTACACCATTATATGCACATCCTCAATTCTTTTAAATCTTTTTGATTTTCTGCTACATACATTCAGAAAATAAAAATTGGTAAAAATATATGTACAAGTTAATGCAACTTTTGGAATCACCATTTTTGTCAAAGATATGAAATTACTATTCTATGATATGTAAGAAAGCATATCATATTTTTAATACTATAAAGTGGCTGACAAAGCAGACAAAAATGTCTACACATTCCAGCAATCATGAGAGAGAAACTAAGATACAAATTGTCAACTGTGCTTAAAGTCCAAAGGCAAAGGAAAGGTCAGAAGGTTTAATTTTAAACAGCCAGAAACCCTTGTGTTAAGGTCTTACCAATCATCAATCCTTGGTCTCTAATTTTAATTTGCGTTGGGATTTTTTGTTGATTATTTTGTTATATTTTTGTTAAAGTCTTTTGTTTAACATTTTGTTTTTGTTTTTTTAAATCTTTTGCAAATTCTGTTTATATTTGTATTTAGTTTATATGTTAATTCCAAATTGGCCGGGTGCCCTAATTCTGGGTCTATTTAAGGCCTCATCATATCTCAGGTTAGTGTTTACAGCATTAGCTATTACTGGTGCTTTTGTTTTGCTCCCCTTTTTTGCGCCTATCTCCTCTTTGTACGTTTGTTAGTCTTGTGACCATTTAACACTAGAATCCCTGAAGCCTACGAAAAACCTTGTAATCCCGGCACACCTTAAATCCCTTTGCACCTCTCCATCAGCGTCTTTTGTTTTGTAAATGTGTCGATCAACTGATGGAGCTCAACTTGTGCAAAAAGCTCTACCAGCTCAAGCCTTGTTTATCTCAATGTGAGGTGCCTGGAGTCGTATAGGGTAAATAATATATCTTTATTTGGAATACATACATTTCATGTGTGTTCCGTGTCTGCAACGATCTATGTAAGTGTAAGATGACATGAAATGTGGGAAATGAAAGAAATGTTGAACACAAACTTTTTTCATGTTTTAGTACTAATGACAAAGTTTTGACATGAAGCGTATAATGTGTGAATACTGCCTTCTGTGATCTTTCTATACCATAAGCCTTTTTTAAATGTATTAGGCCTAATCATAACACCTTGCATGGATAACATAATTTTTTAACCCTTTCCATTTTTTTCTATTTATCTATGTTTTCATTTTATAACTATTTTAACTGTCATTTGAATTTTTAGCTATCTTTTATTTTTCCTTGTACGAAAAACCCAATTTTCATATATATTCTAGTTAACTGTCTTTAATTTTATAACTCTTTCCCTTTTTCTGTTTATATGTGTTTTCATGTTTAAACTTCTTGTATCTTTCATTTTTTAACCTATCTTCTGTTTTTTCCATTTTTTTTTTTGTCTGTTTAATTTTAACTGAATAGATTTAAATAGTAAGCACTTCTGGCTCAGAAGCCAATTAACCAAAAGTAGCCTGACAATCAGAGTTGTACATAAATAGGGTGCAAATGTTGGTATTAAATGTAACAATGATGTCTCCCAACATTTCTGCACTGGCTTAATTTATGGATTTGTTCTTCAATTGTCATCTATTGTTTTTATGCATATGATTTTTTTCCAAAGTAATCTATATATATAAGATGCTAAGGGCTGTGTTAGTCTGTTACAAAAAATTTGAACATCCTCCTCCACAGCAAATCCTTGAAGCTATATGGAAGGAAGAGTATCATTTTCCCTGATATAAAAGCTTATTCTAAAATGTTATCCATTAGATCCTGCCATATTTTAAAAAGGTTTTGAACAGATCCTCTGAGTGAGAGTTTGATTTTTTTCAAAATAGTATAGGACATCAGTTACCCATTGACTTAAAAAATGGATTTGGATTCTTCCAGTTTAGTAAAATAAGTCTACGTGCTATTACTGAGGTAAAGGCAATTACATTTTGTTTGTCCTTCTCCACTTAGGCCTATCTGGGAGTACACCAAACACAGCTGTTAATGGGTTAAAATTTTGGAGAAGAATCTTAATTTGGTGCATGCCCAAAACATGTGTTCCAGTGAGGCTGGAGCTTGATTGCAGCATTCACAGGTTGAATCATGCCCTGGAAACATTTTGGATAGATTTAATGAAGATAAATGCTCTCAACAGAAGATTTTAAGTGGAATAATTGAATACTTTGCACATATGGAACTAGATGTTATTCTGTGCATGGTTGCCAGCCACTTGTTTCCTGAAATGTTAAGTGAAAGATCATTTCCCCGTTGTGGGATCTTTAAAAGGAAGGGATTTTAAAAATTGGGCAGGTTCCATTTAGCAAAGTTTCTAGCTTGAAAGTAGAGGAAGCATTGTGTTGATGAGAAGTTAAATTTGAAGATTTATTTCTCGTAGGATGCAAAAACATTATTGATGTACAAATCTCTAAATGTGTTAATCCCAGACATTTTACAAGCATTCAACACTGTGTATATTTGAGAGGGTGGAAAATAGTGGTTGTCATGTAGAGGTGCAACAGATAAGAGCTTCTCTTTCTAAAAGTGCTTCCTACATTGGTTCCATATTCTGAGTGATTAAAGCGCAATTGGATTATTAGTGTACTGACGATAGTTTATATTTACTGGAGCACAAAGCAGGGACTATTCTGGACAAGGATTGTATATGTTCATCAGTTTGCGTTTATGTCCAGGTAAACTGATCTGCTGAAATGAATGGGAATGTGTCCAGTCTAGTATTATGTGCTAGAGAGTTCACTGGAAAAAGCACACTTTTATTTAGATTCATTTTGAGTCCAGCTATCTTTTGAAAATCTGCTAGTGCTTTTTAGACTGCTGACACAGATATACCATATCATCAGCATATAGTGATATTTTCTGTTCAAATCCTTCTCAGAAAATCCCCTTTATCTCTGATGCATTTTAAAAGTAACAAGCCAAGCTTAATGGCGACTGCAAAAAGTAATGGTGATAGGGAACATCCTTGTCAAATCCCATGTTCTAGTCTGAAGTAGTCCAAAATAATGTTGTTAATACAAACTGAGACTTCTGGACTAATATGAACTAGTTTGACCCATGCATATACTGTATGTTTAAACAGAACCCAAATTTGTGCAATGTGGTGAATAAATGGTCCCATTCAACTCAGGGGATGCATTTGTCTCCAGAAAACAATGATAAAGATGAGTGTGTAAGGCATAGTAAATTAAGCTCCATGATCAGGGGCATGATCAGAGATAACAATAGTATCTTACATACACAATTTGATAATGGGCAAAAAATTATTACCTATGAAGAAATAATCAATTCTTGAGTAACATGATGAACTTGTGAAAAGAAGGAATATGCTCTAATGTTAGGATTTAAAAACCTCTATGGATCTGATAAGCTTTGATCTTTTACAAACTGTGTAATTTTTGCAGTATTAGATGTTATTGCAGCTGTAGCTGAAGACCTATCCAGGTCTGGATTTAAAACACAAAGAAAGTCTCTGGCCATTATAATTCTGTGTGTTCAAATTAGAAACAGATGCGAATACATTTTGGATGAAATCATAAATGCATAAATATTTATCGGAATAACTTTAGTATTAAATAAATTGCAAATCACTATAACATATCACCCTTTATGATCACATATTACGTCTGATGGTAAAAATGGGATAGTTTTGTGTATTAAGATTCCCACTCCCCTAGTTTTCTTTGTATAGCTGGAGTGAAACATTTAGCTAATCCAGTCCCTTTGCAGCTGAAACTGGCCCTTATTTATTATGTGAGTCTCCTGTTAAGTGAGTGAATATTTTCTTTCTCTTTAATTCATAATTGAGACCTTTGACATTCCAGCTCACAAAGTTCATTGTTTGGTTTTAAAAACATTGCTTCTGAACTTGTATTACATTTTGTAGTCTTAAGGTAAGGCTATTACATTTTTACGTATGGTAATATTGACCTAGATTTCATATTATTGCCAGGTGTTTTGGCTATGAAGCCTATTGTTATGTTGGCAGTAAAGTTATTAAAGTAGAAATCTATATATATAAAAGTCAATGTATGTGTGTGTGTTTGTATGTATGTTCCAGCATCACTTCCAAACGGCTGGAGCGATTTTCATGAAACTAGGTACACATGTTTCTCAATGGTCGACTAAAAAATACTGTAGGGTGAAATCAACCATAATCCACCCCCTTCTGGGGGTTATCTTGTGTTCCTGCATGCATGTTATCATCCAGTTGACACTTGGAACAACCACCAGAGTGCAAACTGGAGGTGACTTCCAACATTCTTTGTGTTTGAGCACCACCACGCCCCTGTTGCTTTTGAAATTAAATAGAGTTTGCTGGTTCTGAGCGTCAACTGGGTGATAACATACATACAAAACCGCAAGACAAGCACATTAGTGAGTCTTCATTGTTTGTTAATTTATTTTTATTTTTAAAGTTGTGTTTTTTTAATTATATTTTTCTCGAACAATTAAAAAAAAACACACTTTATTTTCCCCCTGGGCAACGCCGGGTATTTCAGCTATGTTAGCTAGTGTTAAATAAGAAAGAGCAAAGCTCTCTTTCTCTCTCTCTCTCTCTCCACCTCCCAACATCCTCTCCTCCCCACCCCCATTTTGCCTAACCGAGTGAAGCAGACCACACTTCATAAAGACCCAGTCCTCTGCCATGCCAAGAGAGATAGAGCATTTCCAAAACTTAAATTTATAACATGTATTTTTCAGGCCCTCACAGAACCATTTTATTATTATTGTTTTCTTAGAGAGGCTGCCTTTTTGGGTAACTATTTCATGGCCATGTTGTTTATGGTTGTCATGCCATTGCCAGTCAAGTGATGTTTGTCACAATTTAATGACAAGATGGCAGAATGATGGTCAAACTAATCTAGTTTTGAAACTCTTTAAAACATGTGGTTAGTAATTTAGTTAGGGAAAGGCTTTCATTTAAGACTAAAAGTTTTTGCACTGTATTCTCACTATGGTTTGTTTTTTCCAAAATGTTCCTTTTTGTCAGTTCTTTGATCATATTATTGCTCCCTCTTAAAAATATATATCATCTCCTAGTCTATTTTTGCAAACATTTCTTTTACTTCAATTCTCTCTTGCAAATAAGAGCATCACAAATTTAATTTTACATGATTTCTTTGTGTTTCTTTTGTTTCTTTGAAGGTTTCAGTTTGTTCCAGTAATTCAAAGTTTTGTTTTCATGTTTATATTGAATTAAAAAACATTTTTCCATTAAATCTGAAGAATGCAAAAGAGAAAATAAAGATGGCACATGAAAGATAAACTTAAATATTCAAGTTGGCAAATGCAAACAAAGAAAGTTTCTCATTAATTTCTCATTTCCACCATGGTTATTTGCTGTACTAATTACCTAATTTGTTTTTTCTTGCAATAGTTCAGAAGGGGCAATATGAAATTATGAATAGGGATGTTATTCACATTATCAAGAGAAGGATTGTCATTCGTGACATCAGACGATGCATTCTGCATTTACTGAAAACATGAAGACAATATCATGCAAAATATTTTATTTTGGCTTGGTTCTAATATTATAAATGAGTCATTGAAGTAAAGGGAAGGATACGAATTGCTTGTAGTGAAGGCATTAAAATATAAAGTGTATATTTTCTTATTTCTTGTCCATCTGTTGTAGTAATATTGTGAATGTTTTGTCAATGTATATCTAAAACCCCGCCAGTAGGAATGCAGCTGGGGCAGGGGGTGGTCATTGGCTCATTCAGCCAAGGTCTAGAACTAGAGCACAGGAGTGAGCCACGCAGTTGGAGTTGCAAACTAGTTGTACTTCCCAACAGCTTAATGACAGAAAGACAGGAAATTCGTTCACAACATGATCTGCTTACTATGAAGCAGTGTCTCTGGTGGCTAACAAGTTCCCCCATGGTGAATGGAAATAAATGTCAAAGATCTGTAGGCTAGAAAAAAATGGACTGAATACACAAATGTCACCACTGGAATTTCTTCTTTAGCAAAGAGCCGATTGTGATTCGATTAATGAAGTACTGAACATCACAAAAGAAAAATGGAAAAAGAAATTCATGTCTATATTTGGGTTTAATAAACACTGAATATGAGCACTGCAAAATAACTATTACCAGATGTAACAACAAATACATTAACTGAAGGTATAACCAGATGATAATATAAATGAATACAAGGAAGAAATATATATCCCATTGCTTTATACAGTCTAAAGCAATCTAGTTAGTTTGACTGCTGAGACAAAAAAATGAACCTTGTGTGAGACTGTTTTGTATTGTATTCAGTGTTGGGTCCATATTTGCTTTGATATGGTGCAACTACCCTTGACCTTGTACTGGAAAACTTAAGTGTAGAAAACAGATGACTGGTCCTTCCTGCCAGACAGTATTTCTTGCTACTTGAATCCTGTTAAATTGTTAAGAATAACTGTACAATGTCTTTTTGAGAATGTTAGTTTTTCACAGCTAAATATGATACTGCAGACCTGAGGGAAATGAAGAAAACACCTCCTTGGGGTACAGCCACTGAGTTGTCTCTAATAGAAATAGTGTGCAATGCATTAATTTGGTTTAGTTTAAAAATTGTGTATTTAACTTTCTTTAGTTAAAGCAAGGTGAATGAAACACAATAAATTGTATGTCACAAACCAAGTAGATGAATGGGTCAGGCAACTAATTGCTAAATAAAGAAAATAAAATGAATATGCTTCTGTCTGCCTCATTAGATTAGATTACATAAACTCCATTAATTCCAAGGGGAAAATTCAGATGCGTACAGCAGCAGAAACATAAAAAAAACGAGGATACAGACTAACAGGACAAATCAATCGATAAATTAATTAATTAATTAATATATGGTGTACAGATATTTCAAAATGAACTGAAATAGTACATTGGGGGAAGCATTGAATTGCCTGATAGCAGTGCACAGAAAAGACCCCCAGTGGTGCTTCTTAGCACACTGTGGTGTAATGATCTTGTGGCTAGAAGTGCTGCAAGAGAGCAGCTGCTGGAAAGGATGGAGAGGATTTTTCATGATGGCATCCAATTTTGCCACCATTCTCTTTTCCACAAAAACTTCCAGTGTGTCCAGAGTTTGCTCTATGATGGAACAGTCTTTCCTGAAAAGTTTGTTCAGGCATTGTGCTGCTTTTGGGCTTAAGTTGCTTCCCCAGGAGACTGCAGCATAGAACACCACAGATCATTTCCAGCAATAAAGGAAATAGCTGGTTTAATCCTTGTCTTTTGACAGGAATCAAGTAATCCATAGTTTTAGAATTTAGTGGTTTCAAGTATTTAAAAATATATACTACTATTAAAAAAAAAACTCTTAAAAAAGAAATTGTGTTTGAAAAGTTCACACAACAGCCAAGAAATTTGGGTAGAGCATTTGGGGTGTGTTTGTCAAATTATCAGGCCTTGGCAAGTATGTTCATAGCCTAGTGTTGTGTGTGGCAGTTGTGTTTGGATATAAAATCACAGTCAAAAATAACAAGATCCAAAGCATTACTAAAAACTTTCTTTAACTGATACTAATAAAGATTTGTATTAGTTTGTTGTTATATGCATACAATAGCTTGGTTGCCGAGAGCTGCATGGAATTTTCTTAAATAGGAAATGAGCAATATTATAGGTAAAGAACCTCATGACTGGCCATAGGGTAATTTTTCATAACAAAATGGTGCTGCACATAAGAACAATACAGAAAATGGTGGCAACTATGTTAAAAATGTCAAAGAAAATAATGGTCATGTGATGTCACATAGGATAAAATAAAACTACAATGGGAAATGCAATAATTATTAATTTGACATTAAGAAAGCAGTCATTCTCCAACCAAGTTTAAAAAAGATTTGTGAACAAAAGGATCCTCAAGCCAGAAAAAAGCAAGGGTGCCAAGAATATTTGAAAATAAAGATTTTATTAAAGTGGTTCAAGATAAATAAAGGTTTGCATTTAAATAAAATAATTTTCTAATGTAACATCCATAGAAAAACTTTAAAACTAGATACAGCTGAATGGTCAACACAATATTTTTTATATAATCAAAATCTTGCCACAGTGTTTTTTCACTGAGAGAAAGTAAGGAAATAACAGGTTTAAATGGAGTTATCTATATATACTCAGCAAAAAAAGAAACGTCCCTTTTTCAGGACTGTGTATTTCAACAATAATGTTTTAAAAATCCAAATAACTTTACAGATCTTCATTGTAAAGGGTTTAAACAATGTTTTCCATGCATGTTCAATTAACCATAATCAATTAATTAACTTGCACCTGTGGAATGGTCGTTAAGACCTTAACAGCTTACAGAAAGTAGGCATTTAAGGTCACAGTTCTAAAAACGCAGGACACTAAAGAGACTTGTCTACCGACTGTGAAAAACACCCAAAGAAAGATGCCCAGGGTCCCTGCTCATCTGCGTGAACGTGCATTAGGCATGCTGCAGGGAGGCATGAGGACTGCTGATGTGGCTAGGGCAATAAATTGCCATGTCCACACTGTGAGACGCCTAAGACAGCACTACAGGGAGACAGGAAGGACAGCTGATCATCCTCGCAGTGGAAGACCACGTGTAACAACACCTGCACAGGATCGGTACATCCGAATATCACACCTGTGTGACAGGTACAGGATGGCCACAACAACTGCCCGAGTCACACCAGGAACACACAATCCCTCCATCAGTGCTCAGACTGTCCGCAATAGGCTGAGAGAGGCTGGACTGAGGGCTTGCAGGCCTGTTGTAAGGCAGGTCCTTACCAGACATCACCAGCAACAACGCCGCCTATGGGCACAAACCCACCTTCGCTGGACCAGACAGGAGTGGCAAAAAGTGCGTGAGTTTCTGCATGACAGCAATGTCAGTGTTCTGCCATGGCCAGCGAAGAGCCCAGATCTCAATCCCATTGAGCACGTCTGGGACCTGTTGGATCGCAGGGTGAGGGCTAGGGCCATTCCCCCCAGAAATGTCCAGGAACTTGCAGGTGCCTTGGTGGAAGAGTGGGGTAACATCTCACAGCAAGAACTGACAAATCTAGTCCAGTCCATGAGGAGGAGATGCACTGCAGTACTTCAAGCAGCTGGTGGCCACACCAGATACTGACTGGTACTTTTGATTTTGAGCCTCCCTTCATTCAGGGACACATTGTGAAACATTTTTAGTTTATGTCTTATGGTGTTGACTCTTTTAGTGTTCATACAAATATTTACACATTAAGTCTACTGAAAGTAAAAACAGTTGAAAGTCAGGGGACGTTTCTTTTTTTGCTGAGTATATATAAAATGCTAATGGTTTTCTGTCTGTCACACAAAAACTCACAAACTCCTCGCTTTGAAACTTGATCTTAGTGTCAACAGACAGCTTATACCATGATATGCACAACATGACACATGAATTAGACATGCTGGCTACCTTGGCCATGAAATTAGGCACTGGGGTCCTTCTCTTGGCAAGCGTGGCTGACAGGAAAAGCATGGCAACGTGAGCAAGCAGCATTGCTAACAGGAAAAGAACCTTTGTAAGCTCTCTTGACCGTGAAGGACATTGCATAGCTCAACCGATTGTTTCTATTAGAAGCACCAGTCATACACTCCGTGCACAACAGAAAATCATATGCTACCAAACTATTGGGGGGGTGTGGGCTTTCTCCAACACGTTATTGGGCTTCAGGTCCTCTGCACGTCAAGCAGCTGTGTTGCCGCCTCACATGATTGACAAGAAGACAATGGCAATTAGAATCTGTCAAGAAAAGAGCCATGACAACATCAGGTGGAAGTGAAAGACGTTGCAGGATCCTCAGGAGTGATCTGGGATTCTTTGTTTTGTGAGAGGGACACATTTCTTCAAGAACTGGAGGTCCTAGTGTTACTAGTGTGTACTAATTTTTGAAAATAATATTTGAGTAAGGCCATAAAAAGGGCTAGCACCACTTCCTGCTGCTCAGACACTTATTTGCAAGTTTGCTGCTTGTGCTTCTATCATGATTTTTTAACACTTGAGTGCAGTGTTGCAATTCATCATCCTTTCCTCCCAAGTAAGCTATGTGGGTGTAGGTCAAGAGCATAAACCTTAACAATAAATGATAAACTTGTCCATGCCATGTGGTATCAGTGACTCTTGTTATTAAAATGTACTGCCTTCAGATGTCTTTGTTTTTTTCAAAAAAGTTAAATCAGCATTAAAAGTTAAGAGAAAAATTGCAGTTTTTCTCAAATGTTTGAGTTTTTTTGCTCTTCTATCATGTTATGTAAAGTTTTTGTTTGTTTGTGTTTTGGGTTAGCAACAGGCTGCTTGGTACTGTGTCTCCTCTAGTGGCCATTAGGTGTTTTACACAGACCCTTCTGTCAATGGCCCTTCTATGATGTACAGCATAATGTAATGGTGGTGGCTTTCTCTTTCCCTGGAGTATGTTTTGTTTGTCAATGCCGTGTAAACCTATTCTGCCTGTAGTTCACTCATCTACTAAACACTCATTACAGTATTTTAAAAAGATTTAACAAGAAGCACTGGGAAGGTACTTAATAATATTCTTAATAGGATGTCACATATATCCCAAAATAAACAAAATGAAGCACAGATAATGTTTGGCTAGGCCAAAATCACAGACACATATAAAAGTCACATACACTATTCTTACGCTATGAAAGTAAGGTATTTTATGCTTGATTTATTTGATGAAGTTATATATTAGGAGAATTTACAGTGGCCTTTTTCAGCAGAACCACAGAAGGAGTCATTATCCACCTTCTGACTGCACACATAAACAAATAACTAAAGTAAGTTAACATTATTGTCTAACTGTGTCATGCAAACCCGTCATGACAGGGTATAGGTGCAGAGTTTTAATATGCAGTGTATACATAGACCACAAAGCTTATCTAAACTCTACTTGCGGTTGTTATGCCATATAGTGATGAAATAGTCAAAATAAGAGAAATATATTGTAGCAAAGTGAAGAACTTCTCAAATGCATGGGGCCAAGTACCTGCAGTGGTCTACATGTGTGTGTGTGTCTGTCTCTTCTTTCACCACACTCATTACAATATACAAATTAATTATTAAACTTCAGTTACCTTGTGCAACTGAGCTCTTGAAGTGATAAAAGAAAATGTAGTGTCAAGGGTTTTTGTTCAGTTTCTTTTTCTCCCTCCTGTTTATAGTTATTTTATGTATTTTTCTAATACATGAGTAGACATGAGACACTGCAACCCCAAACATTTAAAGTGCCCAGACTGAAGGAAATTGGGAGTGAGTTTTTAGAATTAAACCCTGTGGGTGTAGCCCCTTCAGTAGCCACTATTCACTACAAACTTTCTAAAGAGTTGTCCTTGGACATGAATTCTCATTCGAAAATCAAGTCTGATCCCACAAGACTACATTATAGTTGTTTGTAAGAGCACCTTTTTCTCTCATTTTTTGGTCTCAGGGTTTTACACATACTTGGGTGAAAAGTCTTTTTTAAGTTGTCAAAAATGGCATCACAGCAGGTACAAGAAAATGTATGTTATATTTTGATTGCAGAGTCGGCCCTGCTCAGTCAACAGAATTGTGGACACTTGTCTGGACAATGAAGTCGACGTGTTGTTGTCAAGTGTATTAAAGGAGTCTAATGATATGATGGGCACTGCACCTTCTTCCGACCCAACATAATGTTATGTTATATGTAATTCTCTGCCATGAATTTAGTAAGACCTGTACTGCAAAACTTTCAGCATTTAGGCAGTATGATTTTGGTAAGCACCCCAATTATTACAGTTTTGTCACATTGTTTTTTTATAGTTAGATAATGAATTTAGATGTAGCTTGTAGTAGTAACAAGTATAATAGCTTGTAAATGTTACAGAAGGCTACAATAACACATTAAATAATACATTATCAATTTAGTTTAGTGTCAATATAACTATGGACGGCACAGTGGCGCAGTGAGTAGCGCTGCTGCCTTGCAGTTAGTAGACCCGGGTTCGCTTCCCGGGTCCTCCCTGCGTCTGCGTGGGTTTCCTCTGGGTGCTCCGGTTTCCTTCCGCAGTCCAAAGACATGTAGGTTAGGTGCATTGGCGATTCTAAATTGTCCCTACTGTACGGTTGGTGTGTGTGTGTGTGTTTGCATGCCCTGTGGTGGGCTGGCGCCCTGCCCGGGGTTTGTTTCCTGCCTTGCACCCTGTATTGGCTGGGATTGGCTCCAGCAGACCCCCGTGACCCTGCAGTTAGGATAGAGCAGGTTGGATAATGGATGGATGGTTTCAGGATATTTTATGGAAAAACATTTTCCATTTTTCCCTGTATTGCTCAAAGTTAAATTGTTTGTGGTTGGTTTCTTTCATTACATTTTTCGTTCCACAAAATAATCAAACAATATATTTAAACATTAAATCTAACCTAAAAACATACAGTTGGTTTAACTAATATACCAAACATGTATTCACAAACAATTGTCAGTTCCTTCAACTTGTTTATTTTAAACATTTTCTTAGAATGTAATTTCTTAGAAGAACACTTGCTTACAGCACAGAATTGTGACATTTTTCTCTAGAACTGTATAGCATCCAGTGTATAGCTTGCCGTAAAAATACTGCTGTCCCAGCACCTCTGATTATGGGTAGGAGTGAGGAAGATTACCTTTTTACTGAATACCCCATGATATTTATGTAAAACTTATTGAGACACCACCATATAACCAATATTTGCTAAAACAATAAGTGATAGCTTACTGTGCATGGTGTTTGCATCCAAGGTTCTCCATCAATCTGCATTGGAAGAGACTTGCTGGTCCTTGATATAAAAATAAAACAAATATTTTATAATGCTAATAACAAATAACAATATTAATAAATTGTTAATATTTATAATAACAAGATATCAAAGACTCACTTTAAAATAAACATAATTTCTTAGAAAGCATACTCTGTATCAAAGCTATCACAAGAAAAGTCTTTAGGGTAATATGTTGTATAAATACTTTTACTTAAGTTCAGAGCAAAGTACAGTAATTACACTTTCCATTCATAATTAAAGTAAGGGACGTTCTTTTCTACTGTTTAACCTTCACAAATTGCTGAAAAATCACCCAGGGAAAATAAATCAAAATGCATAAATCATCAGTTTTATTTGTACCATTGACTTCATTATAAATAAATAAAATGTAAATTGTATAAATAGAGATCTATTCGTTCATGAGTGAATTTGCTGAATCTGATTAAAGCATAGAGTGCAAGGCCAAAAGGGATACGTAACCATCACAGGGCACACATGCATACAAACCTATAACTCGCTTATAACTGGTCATGTTATAGTTGCCAGTTATTCTAATGTGCATGTTTTTGGGAGGTAAGATAAAAACCAGAGTACATGGAGAAAATTTCACACAGATAGTGTAATGGACCAAAATTCAAAACCACTTTTCTGAAGTCATGGGAGAACATCACCAACCACTGCCATAACATGCTGCCTAGGTATAAAAATAAGTGAAATGATAGACTGATCATGGAAAAGTCCATTTGCATTACAATAGCTAATAATTAAGTTGAAGATGGCCAATGTCAATTTATTTATCTATACTAATAAACGGCAAAGCCCTCACTCACTCACTCACTCACTCACTCACTCACTCACTCATCACTAATTCTCCAACTTCCCGTGTAGGTAGAAGGCTGAAATTTGGCAGGCTTATTCCTTACAGCTTCCTTACAAAAGTTGGGCAGGTTTAATTTCGAAATTCTACGTGTAATGGTCATAACTGGAAGCTGTTTTTCTCCATTTACTGTAATGGAGTTCAGATGGAGGGGCGGAGTTCGTATGACATCATCACGCCTCTCACGTAATCATGCATTACGTAGAAAGCCAGGAAGAGCTACAAAACGCGCTTTAGAAAACATGCATTATATAATTAAGAAGGCAGCGAAACAATTAGAAGCGAGCGAGTGACATATAAAACCATATTCAGCAGCTCACGTGAACTGACGCAGTGCGCAGACAAAAAGGTAACAGTTCCAAACAGTGCTGAACAAAAACCGAATTACACTGCTATGCTCAAATAGATAAACCACACGCCGTGGCGCGATACTAAAGCATTCGACTGTAGCGCCCACGTCCGAGGTTCGATTCCCGAGAGGGGATGCACTAAGTATGTACGCGTGCTTCTCGATTTATTTTAACCTCGCATCCCCTTAGTTTGAGACGTATGAAAACGCATGCGGTTAACGCAGAAAGACAGATCACCTATTCACCTATTGAAGCTTCATGAATAATGAATACTTTATTCACGATCAATGATTGTTTTGGTAAAGCCATACTCAGTGTATTCATTAGATGAACGGTAAAAAAGTAAGAGCGAGGGGACGGTAACTTACTGAAGCACACAAGCAAAACCACA